>CAUYQG010259800.1:0-42809 GCA_963574415.1 Tarsius wallacei | reverse complement strand
GTTGACTAGCGCTTCCCGCCTGCCCTCTCCCCTCCCCCCCCCCCGCGTCCCCGGCCGCCCGCCCGCGCGCCGCCCCCGCCGCCCCCCCCCCCCCCCAAAAAAACGGTATATGCACAATGGGATTCTTCCCTTGAATGGGGCCCCTAACACTCTCATCAGTCTATTACGACAGACGCGTGAGAAAGCAGATGAGGCTGCCAGGTCACGGTAAAATAAGAGGCTGCCTTCTCAGGTGGAAGTAACTCTAATATTTTAGGCCTGCCTGCCCAGAATCCTGATTGCTCTGCTCATTCCCTTCAATGCCAAACTCCTGCCTCCATCGTGAAATGGAAGCTCAATGACCCAGAAATAATTTGAACAAACCTATTTCACTGAGGACGCTTTCATTTTTATCTTCATTAACTCTTTGGTCCCTGTCAAGCACACAGAAAACAGGATTTATGTTCTGCCTGCTTGGTCTGGAGGATCTTAAAATCTAGACAATGTGTGTGTTTCAGTGAGGCAGACGATATTTCATGTTTTATAGACAGATACATTTTAGGAGATACATTTAAGGAAGAAAATTGTTTTCCTTTTCTATTCAAAAACCACTGCATTATATCTCTTTATACTGTAACTGAAATAATTTTTGTTTAAGCAGTCTGTTACCCAGATAAACGTCACTGATGTTTTTTCCTACTAATGAAATATCACTCATTTAACAAGCCCACATCACTTCCTCCCTTAAGAGAAAAACACACATGCACACAACACAGTGAGCGTGTTGTCCTAAGATGAACGAAGAACAGTAACAGATGAGTGAATGTAACTCATCCTGGTGACTGGCAGTTTATAAAACTTTATACAAGTAGAGTGCTATATACGGGCCGGTCTCACTAGGCCCCAAAGCAGCAACAATTGACTAGATGTAAAAAATACTCAGTCCTGAACCTCACCTCCTTGAAGTCCATCAGAAACCATCACTCTTATTCAATAAGCTCTGCTTTCCATAAAACATGATGGGTCTTCAAAACCTGTGTTCAGGAAAGTGTTCTTCTAAGTACCAGTATTATGACACAGACCATAAAAAAAGCTTCCCATCTTTGGGAGGCCGAGGTGAGAGGATTGCCTGAGCCCACCTCGAACAACTATCGTAATACTATAAGAAAGGAATTGGCAGTAGTAGGAAACTGCCAGGGGAGGGGGGAGCACACAACACACCTCATCAACAAGGGTACCTGCATAATGAACATTTGTATACCTAACCCTGAATTGTACCCGTTTTTAAAATTAAAAAAAAAGAGACCAACCCGGGCAACTTGGCAAGACCTCATCTCTACAATAAATCAAAAAATTAGTAGGGTGTAGTGGCGCAGTTCCAGCCACTCGGAAGGCTGATGTGGAAGGACTGCTTGAGCCCAGTAGGTCGAGGCTGCGGTGGCCGTGAGCATGCCACTGCATTCCAGCATGGGCAACAGAGTGAGACTCTGACTCAAAAAAAAGAGAAAAGTTTCTCATCATGGAGGTCTCTACGTCTTTGAATTAATAATATAATTGAGCATTCCTACTCTATTTCCAAAACACACTGATCTTTGGCAAATTCCTGCAAATACAAACATCAATGGTGAGATTATGAGGCTAACGTGTTCAGAGCAAAGCAAAAAAACCAGAACTAACAAAACCAGAAGTCATTGGAGATGAGGTCTCAGGATACTTTCTTCAAATACGTGATGGGGTTTATAAATGAGTTCCACAGAACATGTTTTAAGGAAGCATTTTCTTTAGCAGGATCTAATTGTTGAGTATCATTTTGTCTAATGTACCACTTACAAAAAAAAAAACAAACAGATTCACCAAGACACTGTGGAAGTTTACACCCTGAACTGACTTAAGATGAAATGGTCTTATAATATCTTTCCTCTCTGGCTAACTCTTACTTGGAGTCTGCCATTTTGTTCAAAAACAAGGTTTCAATGTGTACAATTTTTAAGCTACAGAATGCCAGTAAAGAAAATATGTTTTTCCAGTGTAATGATTCCTAAAAGATCTAAAAATTACCTCCCATATGACCCTGCAATCCCCCTACTGGGAATATACCCGGAGGAACTCAAATCACTCTATGAAAAAGACACCTATACATGCATGTTTATTGCAGCATTATTCACAATAGCAAAAACATGGAACCAACCATGCTGCTCATTGAAAGAGGATTGGAGGAAAAAAAAAAAAGCAGTACATATACATGACGGAATATTATGCAGCCATAAAGAAGGACAAAATTATGAACTTTGCAGCAATTTGGATGGACTTAGAGGCTAAAATACTGAGTGATCAATCACAGAAACAAAGAACTGAGTATCACATGTTCTCATTCATAAGCAGACCTCGAACAACTATCATAATACTATAAAGAAAGGAATTGGCAGTAGTGGGAAACTGCCAGGGGAGGGGGGAACACACAACACACCTCATCAACAAGGGTACCTGCATAATGAACACTTGTATACCTAACCCTGAATTGTACCCCACGTTTTTAAAATTAAAAAAAAAAAAGAAAGTTATGTTTTTCATCATCGAACTGGGATTTAATCTCCATTTAACAGATAGTACAACACAGGGCCAGAGAGTTAATTTTGAAATGAGTTTTTCTCCCTACAGACAGGTCAAGTAGTTCTTACCAGAAGCATTGCTGATGTTCCATTGGGTCTGGATAAGTGGATGGACATTTCAGGAAACATCCTGTCAATGCGGCTGATCACATCATCAACATATCTAAGTGAGGGAAAAAATACACACATATGAACTAAAGTCCCCATCAAAGAACTACAAATCTACAGTATACTAAAGACTTTGCCTTTAAATTTACTTTGACCAATATAATATATTTTTAAGAAGGCAAATAGGACTTTAAAGCTTTTTATAAAAAACTCTGCTCTCCTTTTCCTTCCTTTCCTTCTTAGAGTCAACCATGTTTTGATGATTTCTTTTGGTATTTACCTCTGTATTTCTAAATAATGTGCTTTGAATGCTCATTCTTGACTATTCACTTCAAGGCATGCCTGTAAGGTTCTTCTACGGGAGATGGCTCAGCCTGTAATCCCGCGCCTTTGGGAGGCTGAGGTGAGTGGATTGCCTGAACCCACGGGTTCGAGACCCACCTGGGCAACTTGGTGAGACCTCATCTCTACAATTAAAAAAAAAAAAGAAAATGAGCCAGGTGTGGTAGCGCGCGCCTGTAGTTCCAGCTACTTGGAAGGCTGAGGCAGAAGGATCACCAGAGCCCAGTGGGTCGAGGTTGCGGTGGCCGGGAGCAGCCATTGCACTCCAGTCTGGGTGACAGTGAGACTCCAACTCAAAAACAAAAAAAACAGAATTTCTCTGTGTCACAACATCGCCTCCTCCTTGGGTCCCTCCAGCCTAGGATGGTCACAACTTCCTGCTGTTTGCTCACCTCTGGGCTGTCTGTCTCACTGGCTTCTCATCTCAGTCATCTGAATAACCAATTCCCCGGATTAAACTCCTATTTTACATACCTGAAATCATTCCTGTTTCCTTGGTTGGACCCTAATTCAAATTATATCACAACTTTTGCTTAAATCAGTGTTCTGAGTCTGTATTCTGTCTGCATATATTTTAAATAGCTGAGCCACACAGTGGTCATGGACATATTTTTATTTTTACTTTTTGAGTTGGGATCTCACTTTGTTGCCCAGACTGGAAAGCAGTGGCATGATCACAGCTCACTGCAGTCTCAACCTCCTGGGCTCAGGCAATCCTCCCGCCTCAGCCGCCCAAGTAGCTGGGACTATAGGTGTGTGCCACCATGCCTGGCTAATTTTTTTTGTAGAGATGAAGTCTTACTATGTTGCTTAGGCTGGTCTTGAACTCCTAGGCCCAAGCAATCCTCTTACCTCAGCCTCCCAAAGAGCTGGGATTACAAGCTGAGCCACCATGCCCAGACAAAACCTGTATCTCTTGAAGTTCAGTAACATTGAGATAACTGACATTAAGCACTTAGTGTGGGGTCTAGCACATATTAAGGACTCTTATTAGTAGTTCTACAACATCTACCATGGGCCTGTTCTGCAAAAATGCCCTCTCTTACTAGGATGAATTCTCCCCTGCAGTGGAGGCTCACTTTGAAGACGTCAGTTCACACCATCAACAGAGTTGGGTCTGGCTCAGGACCCTTGAGAATAAAATCATACACATACTTGTGCTCACCATCCAATTGCAGTGGACACAATGGAGATGCATAATATAACTGCTGAGATGCAAAACTATCTATTAAGGATTTTGTACTGGATTTCACATCCATTAGATACGACAAATTAAATTACATGTCCATTAAGTCAGGGACATATAAAGGGTATACTCTCTTGGGGAAGAGGGGGATCAGTTATCTGTTTGCAACATGAAAAGACTTTGGTTCGAACCTGGGGCAGATGAGGGATAGCAGACAACATAATGCCATTTGTTAATAAGTGAACATCAACATGTTGGCTCTGGAAGTCAGAAAGTAATCCTACTGATAAGCCTATCAGGTTGGCCTTTGAGAACAGTATGCTGAGTTTTATTTTATGTTAATTAGAAGTGAGATCTCGCTATGTTGCCCAGGCTGGGCTCAAGCATTCCTCTCATCTTGGCCTCCCAGAGTGCTGGCAATAAAATGCCTTCTGGAATCCTTTATTTATGAGCCACCACACCCGGCCTATACGTAGAGTTTTAAACTCCAAGTTGAAGAGGGGGGAAAAACTAGACAGGACCCAGTGGTAAACAACGATGACAGTAAGAAGACTGCAGCAGGGATGTGTGAGAAGAGGCAGAGGTGCTTAAAGGGTAAAAGAAGGCTGAGGGGGCACTTTGACACTCTTCAAGCACATGAATGGCTTGTATGAGCTCAGAATCAAGCAGCATCTTCTATCTCTCTGAAGTACCACACCACGAAGATATGTGGAAAAGAAAGATTGCTCAGAAAGAACAAGAGGCATTTCTTAAAGGCAGGGCCCCATTCTGTTGAGTTTTTAATGGTTTAGAAAAACAATCTTTCTTGGGTGGCTAAAAACAGGCTGACCACACCACATCACTTCCCATGGTCCCCTCTAGATGAACAGCTTCATGGCATACAACCTTGGATCTAAGTTTAAAGGCTACAAAAGAGGAGAAAAGGTGAAGAAAGAAGAGAATCAACGCATTTTTCGCCACGGCCTGATGTTTCTTGAAATGGCAAAGATATATGACAAAAGCTCACACTGGATCACTGGAAACATTTCTGCATCCACATACTTCTTTTCTAAATCTATATATGTGGCTTACACCCAGTTTCTTCTGACTCAGCAGGAAGCAAAAACCCACTGTCCTGTGTGAATGGAGGTCATTGCTAAGCATATGCTAATGGCAGGAGGGGAGGGAATGTCTTCTGAACTGATCCTCAATCAATAGCCATCATAGCTCTGGACAGTAGCAAGCAATGAATATGCAGAACTTCAGTACAAAGGTAACATTATAATTTGCTCTCCCCTGTATCTTTCACCTTGAAGGGTTCCAAATACATTCTAGAAAAAGTAGTCTCTATAGTAGGCTAGGAAATTAAGGAACAGGCTAAATGATGAGTCCAGGTCATGCAAAAAGTCAGAAATCAAGCTCGGTGTGTAGATTTCCAGAATTCCATGCCAACTACCTGACTTTGCTTAATTTTAGTAAGGGCCAGAGTCCTAAATGGGCAAACAATAGATGTTTCTTGCCATTTCTGGAATCCTTTATTTATGAGATTTTTATTTGTAAGGAAAGGCGATAGTAGAAGAAAAAGAGCTCCTGGGAAAAATATCTGCAATTGGCATAGGAAAGGAAAGAGATCTAGGGTGGGTTTTTTGTTACTGTTGTTCCTTCCCCAACCTGTGGCCTTAGATAAAGCCAGCAGACTCAACTCAAAGACTTTATTAAGCAAAAACGAATTTTCAGGAGACTGTTTTTCATTCTCATGCCTAACACAAAGGAGATGCAAATTTCTTTTTTACAGGTGACATTATGTATTTGCCAAAAAGAGAAAGAGAGAAAGTCAGCTGCATCTTTAGCTGAAGAAAACAATGTCTATATTCCAGAAGCAAAAATCAAAACACTTCAGTTTCAAATAGACTCAACCTTGGAAACACAAATCAACCGCTAGTGACTTGACAGAAATCAGGAATGCTTGGGAGCTCAAATTAAAAATATGGAGACAAAAATGACACTCCCTTTGTGTCGTGGGTGGGGGGCTAGGACGGAAGGGGGTCTCTGGCAGTACTCAGACTGCCGCCTCCCAAGATGGTGAGCCCCGCGAGCATCTGCAGAGCTGGCAACGCAGGCGACACACTTGGAGAGTAGGGCGAAGGCCAGGGAGGAACAGCGTGCTCTCCTCTGCCACTTCCACCATATGCTACACTCTGCGCTGTGGCAGAATCAAATTACTTTAATTTTTACCTTTGGAATATAGGCAAACAAGCAGTAACACAGCAGTGGTGACTAGTTTACACTTGAGCAGACGCGGTGCGGAAAGACATTAATTTAGTGCCAAATTGAGCAGTGAGTCACAATTTGCACATATCTGTCAACCTGTTAACAGGGTAATAACTTGGAAAGACTGCTGTTCCTATTTACATTACAGAAGCCTTTCAAAAATGGAGGGCTACTTGGTTTTCCTTCTTGAAGTACTTGGAAGATGAACTGACTCGATGGCCCAAGGGCCGGGCTAGAAACACAAACTGCTAGAAATTGCAGATGCCAATCAAGGTAGGATTCACACCTTCAGTATTTTCAGATGGAAAGCTAACTTGTAAGCAACCAGAGAATTCTGTTTCCCTGTCCTGTTCCCTAGTTACAGTCAGACACTCAGCGGTTTCCCATCCATTTTCTTCCAGTGGAGCCCAACTATCTCTTCCTGAACCTTCTAATGGCTTCCTTAGGACTGAGCTGCAGTCTCACCTGGCTCGACATCTCTGCCGCAACAGAAACAATCATACCGTTCTCACATTTATTTTATTTTATTTTTTGTAGAGGTGGGGTATCTGGCTGTGCAGTTATTGACATGCCAGACTAGTCTCCAACTCCTGGCCTCAAATGATCCCCCCACCTCAACCTCCCAAAGTGCTGGGATTACAGGCGTGAACCACTGCCAGGCCCACTCTCAAAATTTCTAACATGAAACCCTGGAACCCTATAAACTGTGTTCTCTCCTAATTTTCTTCAAGTAGTCCAGCCTGCTGCTTTAAACGGCCTTAATCAGAGAATCAAAGAGCACGGGGACCTCAGAGGTCCTCTCACCCAATGTTCCCATCAAACTAGGACTTTAACAGCATCTCCAAGAGGTGGTCTGCATAAGTACTCCTGAAGTTCTACCTCCAAGGCAGCCCCTTGTACTGCTGGATGGCTAGCTGTTTCAGATCTACTTACCACCCAATTAGCACACTTCAGCCTCAGCAATGACATATAAAGACTTCCTCCAAAACTTAAAGGCTTTCTGCAAATACATACAAGACACTGGGCTTTCTGACTTCTTTCACCAGCAGTTTTTAAACTTTCCTGAGTCACAGACCCTTGGAGAAGGTAGTGAAAATGAAAACACATGTCTGTACAACATCTTACAGTTTTCCACAGTTTATGGGCCTCCAAAGCCCATACATGGACTCCCCAGTTAAGAATCCCTGCTCTAGCCAGGCTTGGAGGCTCAGCCTGTAATCCTGCGCCTTGGGAGGCTGAGGTGAGTGGAATGCCTGAGCCCGCGGGTTCGAGACCCGCCTGGGCAACTTGACAAGACCTCATCTCTACAATAAATCAAAAAATTAGCTGGGCGCGGTAGCGCGCGCCTGTAGTTCCGGCTACTTGGAAGGCTGAGGCGGAAGCATCACCAGAGCCCAGCAGGTCGAGGCTGCGGTGGCCGGGAGCGGCCACTGCACTCCAGTCTGGGCGGCAGAGTGAGACTCCAACTCAAAAAAAAAAAAAAAAAAAAAAAATCTCTGCTCTAGACCCATTCTAGAATGGCGGTCTCTGGTTTTCTTTTTTGTTCCTTCTATTTTTGAGTACAGCAATTTTCATTTTAGGAAAAATATTTGGTGCAACCTAAAACTCAACTCAACTGAAATGGTATAGGTGGTACAGTGAATCTAATGGAACTGGTCATCTTTAAATCATGCTTCCATGCTGGACCCTAAATAAATTGCATTTATTATTATTATTTATTTTTAATTTTTACTCTTGAGTTGGAGTCTCACTCTATCATCCAGGTTGGAGTGCTGTGGCATGCTCATGGCCACCCCAGCGGCGACCTGCTGGGCTCTGGCGATCCTTCCGCCTACCAAGTTGCTGGAACTACAGGCATGCGTTACTATTCCTGGCTAATTTTTTGATGTATTGCAGAGATGAGGTCTTGCCAAGTTGCCCAGGCTGTTCTTGAACCCATGGCTCAGGCAATCCCCTTACCTCGGCCTCCCAAAGTGCTGGGATTACAGGCTTGAGTCACTGCGTGTGGCCTGAATTTATTTTTAATTGACAAATATTATATATACTTATCATGTACAACACATTGTTTTGAACTGTACATATATGATGGAATCACCAAATCATTCACACATGCATTACCTCACACACTACTTTTCTTTGTGGTAAGAACACTTAAAATCTACTCTCTTGACGATTTTCAAGAATAAAATACATTGTTATTAACTATAGTCACCACCTAGTACAACAGCTCTCTTGAACTTCTCTCTAGCTGAAACTGTGTATCCTTGGATCCCCTCCAAGCTCTCGGCAACCTCCAGTCAACTCCCTACTTCTAGTTCAACTTTTTAGATCCTACATAGTCATGAGATGGTGCAATATTTGACCTTCTGCACCTGGCTTATTTCACTTAACATACTGTCCTCTAGATTCAGCCATGTTGTTGCAAATGAATGGTATTCCATTGAGCATATACACCACGTTTTCTCTATCTGTTCATTCGATGATGAACACATATGTTGATTTCATATCTTGGCTGTTGTGAATAATGCTGCCAAGAACATGGGAGTGTAGATAGCTTGACGTACTGATTTCATTTCTTAGGGATATCTGCCCAGTAGAGGGACTGCTGGGTCACATGGCAGTTCTTGTTTTTAACTTTTTGAGGAACTTCCATACTATTTTCCATCATGGCCATACTAACTTACATTCCCACCAACATTGTGGAAGGGTTCCCTTTTCTCCACATCCTGGCCAACACTTAACCTTTCGAGCTCGTTTGTTTTTACACAACTGCCGCTCACTGCTAACTAATTCTTCCAACGAAGTCAAGGACCTACTTCCATGACCCTAGAGGCATCTGACTGTGGTAAACACCCTGTCCTCTGAAGTCACGTCACCCAGGCTTTACAGTAAGAGGCTCCTCGCTTAAGGAAAGGAGTCTCTGCTTTCTGCGTCACTGCTAAGGCACAGCTCAGTGGTCAACTAAAGTCTCAAGTCCTAGGAGGGGAGAGGAAATCCTTCAGACCGGCAGCTGCTATAGTCCCCACCTTGTCTTGCCTTCCTCTTCCACGTCCCTGAGCAGACTCACTGAGCACACTCTACCTGAAGGTTCTTCTTCCAACCACTCCTATCCCTATGCCTGGGTCATTCCCACTCATGCTTCTAGTCTTTGGGTTTCGGCTTACATGATACTTCTTCAGAGAAGCCTTTTTTGACACCCCCCCTTCTCCCCATCAGTCAGCACACCCCATTCTACCTAACCCTTATGGTACTTGCAAATTTTCTTTGTTGCTCCTGTCCTATCCACCATTAAACGTTTTTTTGAGTGATTATTTGTTTAGTATCTACCTTCACCACAGGACTCCAGGGGATACCTGACTAACTTCTTCAATGCCGAATCCCAGCACCTTGTCACAGTGCCTGGTACCCACTAAGCAGTCCTTAAATATGTACTGAATGTAGAGACCGTATCTTCAAAGTAAGCCATGCAGACCCAACTTAGGTCATTATGAAATAACTGAAATGCAAAGTTGTCTTTAGCAAATGAAGACTTGAGGTGTTGGAGAGTTCATTACAGTAGCCATCAAAAGTCACTAACAACAGCAAGCAGAGAGCTTCACAAAACAAACCTCAAAGAAAGCAGCAGAGACCCTTTAAAGTCTTACAGCTTAATATGCAGCTACAGAATCCCTGCATCTGTTTTAGTAGAAGCTCAATGCCTCTTAGAAGCAGGAGCCTTCTAAAGCAGTGCAGTTATTGACATGCCAGTTTGAAAATGTTGCTTTTAATGAACTAATTAATTCTGCAAAATATTAGTACAAAGATGTGTGCTACCAAATTGGGATTACAATATCAAGATGATAACAAAACAGAATGTGGAAGACATTTCTAAAGATATCACTTTTGCAAAACATTAATTTTCTACTCTACACGTTCAAATACCTTGCAAACTATTTGTCATTAAAACCTTAAAATAATTTACTAGACAGATGGCTTAGTTCTCTAAAGTCTGACCCCTCCTCAAAAGGAAAAAAAAAACACAACAAATTTGGCTCCCAGCCACTGATCCCATGTTAGTGTGATGCTTAGCAGCTCTAGCCGGATTTAAATAGCATTTACCCCACACAGTGTGTAAAATACATGCTGTTCATTTTCTCCACCCATACAAAATCTAAAAGTTAGGAATGCATATATTAATAAACCACCTTTTGGGGGAAAGGTTAATGTACAGTAGCCATCAAGAAGGAAATCATTGCATGGTCTGAAAGTGATTGAAGATTTCCCTCCATACCTGTCCACAACAATGAAACTGAGAGGCCTTTGACAGTGGGTGGAAACAGACAGGGCTTGTTTAATTACTTCATGAGAATGAGATTGACTGAACCTGCAACTATTGATCTCAAGACACCAAAGAGAGAGATTGGAAGTGTAGGTCAAATTTGCTCACTTCTCAGATTTGTAAAATATTTGTATCATGGCTGTGAAAGATATCTGATTATTTGCTCAAGAAAAATCCAAAGTGCTTTCTACACTGTACATCAAAAAGCAAGACGAGATGTGTTGCAGACAGAAATGAGCGCACTTGTTTAGATTTCTACGCCCTCTCTCACCACACTCCTCTCCCAGCGACACAACTGACTACCTACCTACTGTTTTGTGGCTCTCGCCTAGTCAAAGACACCCCAAAACCTCAAAATCTCTTTATGGAAAAACTCAGCCCCAAAGCAGGTGAAGCTGGTGGGAGTAGGAAGAGCCATTTCCTGAGAGAAAAACGGTGCTCAGGCAGCAGCCGTAGGAGGGAAGCTTGACCCTGTTCTCTCCTTAGTAGCTTAGGAATTTTGAACTTTGTGATATTATCTGAAGAAATTTAGGAGAATCACATGGGCAAGCAAACAAAAGCGATTTCTTCATTTCCAAAAGTTGAAATCCATGCACAAGGACCCAGCACACACTGAAACGTACAAACCAACCCACCCGCCTTCTTCCTGTTACAGAGTGCCATTTAGCCTCGTGAGCTCAGAGGCAGGCCAGCAACTAGAACATGTGGCAAATACCATCATGAAATAGAATTCTTACACACGATGGAGCATGATTTAGAGAGGTGAAGAATTTAGTTTGTAAATTATTCCTGTGGTACCTATGAGTAAATACTGACAGAGTACCTATAATCCTCAGCAAGTAGTTACAGTGTTCAAGGAATGCTACTTAAAGCAATAGAAGCCGCTGGCCCAGCAGGCCTCCTGTGAGAAGCGGGTGGCAGGCCTAGGGTTCTCGCCTGGGCTTTCTGCTAGAAGAGGGTGTGAGAGAGAGTGGGCACTGCTTTCCCGTTTTCAAAGCACTTTTGCACTGTTTATCCCATCTGATCTCTCACCACCTTGGGAAGTAAGCAGGGCAAGAGAAAACTCTAGTTTTATCAATGACATTCAAAAGGAAGTTGAATGACTTGTCCAAGAAGACAGCGCGGGTGATGGTAGAGCTACGCCTCGTCTCTGGGTTTCTATCTAGGGCTTTCTTACACACCACAGTGGCTTTTATGAGGTCGGTGAGGATTCCATGGAAAAAGCAGATTTTTGTCATTCCTCAGACTTCTCATAAAACAACTAAGAGATTTTTTAGTACCATGGTAACAATATGAAATCAATGGATCACTTTCTCTCCTCCCAGGCATTCAGCGCCTAAGTGAGCCCAGGGACACAGTGATGATTACAGGGGGCTCTGCCCTCACAAGGCTCATGGGTCCTCAGGGCAAAAGACTCCTGTCCAGAGAAATGGGACAACCCAGTTAAATTTCCCTAGGTTCTCCTGCTGGGCTTTTGATTTTGTGACTCAATAAATGCGCAAAGTTGGTAGGAAGGGGTGGAATAGTGAATACTTGCTTTGCATTTTATCTTCTATTACTAACTAAAGTTATTAATACATCTAATAGTATTAATTTATAAATTTCTGTTCTTGTATTACAAATTTATTCAGGTTTCTTGTGGGTCCCAGTTTCCTCTAAACATTTAAGCGATGTATGATGCTTGGGAATGATAATTTCACCCAACATCTACCTCCTCTGCAAGTCCTTACATGTTTAAGGGAGACAAAAACCCCAAACAACACAACACCCATATTGTGCTTTCCAGCACCACCAACTAACATCAGTTATTACATCAGTCACTTCTGTCAGATCTGATGAAATGATACTTGGAGCACAGATGGCAACGAGCTGAGATGCCATGATTCATACAAGGAGAAAGCAACCCCTGGGTTTCGGACATTCAACCAGGGAGCTGGCAAGGGCAGCCAATGCCCGCCCTTCCAAGTTCGAACAGGTCTCCTCCCACTCCCAGGTACTGGTCAGGACCAGTTACCATGTGTGACAGACAGGTCTGCTCCCATGTGGCACCTCCCAGCAATGCTTGAATGTGGCGACCAGCTCCAGCAGCTCAGAGTCTGCTGCACACGGAGAGAGCCAGGTTTCACTTCCATTTGATTTTTTTAAGGTCCCTGAGCATGTCGATGCTACAAAGAGCAATGCCAAAGAGAATGATCACAATCACTGAACACAAAACTTGTTTTGTTCATAACTATACATTAAAGCAAATGGATACTTGTCGTCAGAAATGGTCAATACATTTCAGGAAACCACAAAACCTCTCCTGGGACAAGTATGCTGTTTGTATGATAGAAATTTCAAGCTTTATTTTCACACATTAGATAATCAGCTCCTTGAGGGCAGAGTCTGAGACCGCCATCTCCAACTCCTGCAATGATTTTTGTGCATAATACACTCAATAAACATTTGGTGAACTGATTTAAGTAGATTGAATCAGGGAGAAATAAAGATTCCCAGAGTAAACAGAACCTTGTTTTGCCATTGTTTCATCTACAAGTAAACAATTCTAACCCAGAACATGCCATCCAACAGCATGCGTAGACACAGTGCAATGGTTTCCTTCTCCTCCCTCTTCCCGACAGCATTAACAGGGCAGTGGGGGTTATAAGGCAGAACTGAGATGATGATACATACAAAGCAGATCAAACAAAAGCAGACGTTCCTGGGCAGGGTCTCTTGGCTGGGGCTCTGGGGTCTTTCCCACCTCAGGGCTCATCCCCCAACAATTCCCTCTCTGCTGGACAGAACCTTCAGGAGAGAGGCCTTCTCTGAGTTCCCCAAATGAAAATTGGCCCAGTGCCATCACTCATGGCATCCTTCACCTGTCCTTCCTTCCTGCACATCCCGGGGACTGGCTGTTTAACGTCTGCCTTGCCCACTAGACTGAGAACTCCACCTGCGGAAGGCACAGTCCCTCTTGCTTCCCCACCCTCAGCCCCCAGCTCGCTGTCCAGCATGTGGCAGGCTCTCAATAGACAGAAGATAGATGAATCTTGCGTGTAAATTCCTTATAACTGTACTCAGCATAAAGTCTGAGCGGGGGGGGCTGAGTGGGGGGTGGGGGGGTCTCAGAAGTCACAGGGACCTGGAAGCTCAAGTTCTCCTCTGCCCTCATCACACAAAAACATAAAGAAAGAACAAGTTACTTTAACCTCCTTAAGCTTTGGAGTTCTTATCTGTAAAGAATAACAATGCTATCTTATTTACATATCATTATGGGAATTAAAGGAGAGAATGCAGCACAGAAAGCAGTTAGCACAAAATAAGCAAATAATGTGATTTGGCTATTCCTTTCATGTGTGCAAACACTGTCTTTTTCTGCAGAAAAGGTTAGGGACTTTTGCTGGAGTCTAGAGGACTACAAGCCTCAATAAGTCAATCAGTACTGAAAACTGCTCGAAGAACCAGCAAGAAGAAAGGGAGTGTTCTTTCAGGCTTCCTGCTCATTTCAACACATTAGTGCATTTCAGTTCATAAGAAGTTCCTTTCTTATTTCCATAAGAAGGCCGATGGCAGAGTGGGAAGACCAATCACATGTGGCATAACCTTGGAACACACTTAGTATGGAAGTGGAGCTTCGAGCCTGGGCTCTGTGCTGGATAACGTTTGCTTTCCCTTCTCCACCCTCACTGCACCCCAGGAGGCTGGCCCCCACAGAAGTGAGTGACACCAACAAGTCTTTTTGCTCTGGCCAACACCAGGCACTGGCCAGAGGTTCAGAAGGCAGGAGAAGCATGGGGTCCAAGGGTCACTGTGGGCTGGCTGTGACAAGTCAGTAATGACAAAATACCAAGGACTCCAATCCGATGGCGATGAAGGTCTGATTTGTGCCACTGTCCAGCAGAGGTACCAGCAGCAGAGGATGAGGGGGACGTGGGACTGGGAGGAGGCAGAAGTTGGTCCTAACGTCATGGATTTTGTGACCAGCTGTAGGGGCAGGGGAGCCATGTTTCATACTGTTTCCCCACACACCTGCCACTCCTACATGAAGAGCATTGGGTGGGGGTCTGACAAGAGACATCATCTCCTCCAGGCCAACCCTCTCCCCAGTGTTCTGTGTCCCTAAAGGCTGAGTCACATAGACCATGTCCATCAGCTCCTGTGCCCTCTGGCTTCTGGACAGTTTGGCCAAACTGTCTGGCTTCTGATAGATGCAAAGGTGGAAGGAGGCTGAGGTCATGGTACCCACTATGCTAGCAACGTCCCCCAGGAACTGGCTGCAGCTCTCAGCAGGTCTCTGTGGGGATCCCTGTCCATATAGCGCTCTCTCTCTCTCTCTCTCTCTCTCTGGGTTTCAGTAACCACGGTCTCCTCTTACCCCGGGAAGGAGTAAGTCTGCCCATGGTACAAGCCTGGGGACTGCTCTACTCCCTGTGGTTTCCCTACAGGGCCTTGCCCACACCTTTGGAAACAGTCCCTTTACTTAAGTCACCTTAAACTGGAAATACTCCCCTTGGTCAAGTCTCCTCCCAGAACGTTAAAAGGTTCTTTTGAAATACAGCATATGACATTAAAACCTACACTGTAATTCCACATGCTCAAGTAAGAAACATGGTACACTGAAGAATTTTTTTTTTTTTTGAGTTGGCATCTCACTCCGTCGCCCAGACTGGAGTGCAGTGGCTGCTTCCGGCCACCACAGCCTCGACTTGCTGGGCTCCGGCGATCCTTCCACCTCAGCCTTCCAAGTAGCTGGAACTACAGGCGCGCACTACCATGCCCGGCTGACTTTTTGATTTATTGTAGAGATGAGGTTTCGCCTGCCCAGGCGGGTCTTGAACCTGCGGGCTCAGGCAATCCACTCACCTCAGCCTCCCAAGGCGCGGGATTATAGGCTGAGCCACCGAGCCCGGCTCACTGAAGAATATTTAAACTCACCTAAAGTAATAGTGATATGAATTATTCTAGATTGGTAATGAAATAAAACTGTAAATACACTCTGTGTACTTAATTAAACAACATTCGTTTAATAAATTTTCCCTGGAGTATCTTAATTGTGGATGTGGCTAGTTTCAACAAGGTCATTCCAACAAAATAAAGAACTAATATTGAAATAATATGAATAAAATAATAATGAAAGGATCTAAGAAACAGGTAGCCCAGTCGTCTCTCTTATTCCCCCTTTCTTTTTAAAGTGTCCTGGTACCACCAAATTGCAGGTACAAAGAATACTTTCTCAGACCACTGCCAAGTACTACTTTGCTTTTCCCTCCAAGTTCACTGTCAGATTCACATTTGCCCCAACTAAGTTTCTAAAATGTGACATGCATATCCACCAAGTAGTATATGAAGTGATGTTAGGTTACACTTGAATGCGTATTTTTTCTTTTCAACATATATAAAACAATATAAGACTAGCAAATAAAGCCAGAGATTTCATAGACATCACTGCTTAGCAATGATGCCACAGAGGCTAAACTTTAAAAGTGAGTTTATTTAAAGAAAAATATTAAGCAAATAATAGAACAGTTAACCAAAGGTTATGGCAAAAATCTCATAGGTGACTTGCAAATGACTGAGTTTAGAAACATTCTCTTGCCGGGTGTGGTGGCTCACACCTGTAATCCCAACATCTTGGGAGGCTGAGGCGGGAGAATCGCTTGAGCCCAGCCTAAGCAATGTGGTGAGATCCATCTCTACAAAAACAAAACACACAGAAAAACCTCTCTTATAGTAAGGCAGGTAATTAAACAGCTTGGTTTCAAAAGCGGTTTGACTCTTATTGACAAAAATTGTTGTAGGTTTTTTTTTCACTTTAAGTAAATCTTCATTTTCATAATTAAAAAAAAAGGTTTCCACACATCATTTGGAAACATTGAAGGAGGAGAAATGGACAAGCATCCTAGGAGGTGCCAGGTGTGAGGTTAGCAGCAATGTGCAGCAGGTGAGGATGATCAATCGCCACCCAGGAGCTCACCACCCACAAGGTGTGTCTGGGAATGTGCAATGTGAGAGCAGGAGGAGAGCCTCCTTAGGAGAAAATAAGGTGGCTTTCCCACAGCTAGCAGCATGCACGGCCAGTGGCCCTAAAACCCCTGTTGCCACTTTCAAAGGAGTTAAAAACTGTGCCAGAACATACTTCTCTCAGTGGAGCCAAGTCTAGGATTCTACCTGAGACAGGAAATGATGCTTGTAGCACCCTGAACAAACATTTACAGGGCGCCCTCTACAGGTTTAAGGTGGCCTCATCAAACCAAAAACGACTCCACAGTTCTCATCTCTCCCTAAGCTGAGAAATCTTGTAGCAATCTTTCGAATTCTTGTACAAACTCTTACATATAGTATATTAGAGAAGAAAGTTAATCAATCTGACTCTCTGCTCACCAATACCACCACTGCCCCTCTGAGCCCTACCCACGTGTTCCTCCCCCGTGGCATGCCACTCCAAATAAATTCCTCTGCCCAGGGAGAAGGGAAAACTTCAGGAGGGAACAAAATCCCTTACTTATAAGCAAGGAAGTTCATAAGAATAATTTTTTTAAAAGCTTGGAAGGGTGAATTCATCCAGAAGATAGAATAATCCTACATGTGTACATTCCTAAAAACAGTCAACAGCATACCTCTCAGTGATTGACAGAACAAGCAGACAGAAAACCAGTAAGAATACAGAAGACTTCAGTAGTGTTAGCCTAAATGGTACATATATTCTACACCTCCGAACAGTAGAATATACATCCGTTTTAAATGCACATAAAACATTTACCAAGATAGATCATGATTATAAAACGTCTCAAAATCATGCAGATATGTTCTCTGACCTCAACTGATGTTAAAAACCAGTAACAAAAATATAACAGAAAAAGCCCCTAGATATTTGGAAATTAAACAACATACTTCTGAACAACTAATGGGTCAAAGAAGAAATCACAAGATAAATTAGAAAAATGTTTTTATTTGCATGGTAATAAAAATATATAAAAGTTCGTGGGATGCAGCTAAAACCATGCTCAGAGGGAAACTCATAGTTTTAAAAATTTTACATAAGAAAAAAGATTTAAACACCAAATATCTACGCTCCCATGTTAAGAAGTTAGAAAACGAAGAGCAAGTTAAACCCATGGTAAGTAGAAGGAAAAAATAATGTGCGTAAACCAATGAAATAGAAAACAGACAAATACAGAAAAATCATTGAAACGATTTTTGGAAATAAAATAATAAAAATAAAACAAAATTGGGGAACACTGGCTAGACTGATCAAGAGAAAAAAAGGGAAAGACAATTTATCAATATCAGGAATGAATGAGGGGATATCATTCAATCCACAGACATTAAAGGGGTAAGAAGAGAATACTATGAACCAATACATTTGATGAAATGGATGTCTTTGGAATATTTAAGTTACATAACTGATAAAAGAAATAAAAATCTAAATAGCCTATATCTGGTACAATCGTAGCTTATCACAGCCTCAAACTCCTGGGATCAAGCAATCCTCCTGCCCCCGGCCTCCCAAATAACGGGGATTACAGGTAGGTGCCACCACACCTGGCTAAGTTTTTTTTAATTTAATTTTTTGTAGAGATGAGGTCTCACTATGTTGCCAAGGCTGATCTAGAACTCTTGGGCTCAAGCAATCCTCCTGCGTTGGCCTCCCAAAGTGTTGGGATTTCAGGCATGAGCCAGCACACATGGCTCATCAGTTAATTCTAGCAAATATTCAGGGAAGAAATAATAATATGAAAATTCAGAAAACAGGGAGAAAGAACATTTCTCAACCCAATTCATGTGCAAGCATTATTACCCTGATGTTGAAACTAGACAAAGAAAATACAAACAGAAATACTAAATTCCTTAACAAAATATTAGCAAACAGAATCTAGCAATATATAAAAAAGACAATACAGCATGTTCAAGTATGTTCCAGCAATACAAAATTAGATTAACATTAAAAAAAAAAAAAAATCAACCCATGTCTGGAAACTAGACACTTAAAAAAAAAAAAAAATCAACCCACATTGTGGTCCAATCATTCAATGGAATACTATCCAGCCTTAAAAAGGAAGAAAGTTCTGACACATGCTACAACATGGGTGAACTTTGGGGACATTATGCTAAATGAAATAAGTCACAAAAATACAAATACTGTGTCATTCCACACATATGAAGTCGTTAGAGTCATCAAAAGCACAGAGGCAGAAAGTAGAATGGTGGCTGCCAAGGGCTGAGGAGGTGGGTGGACATGGGAAGTTATAGTTTAATGGATATAGAGGTTTAATTTTATAAGATGAGGAGTTCTGAAGATAGATGGTGGTGATGGTTGCACAAAAGTGTGAATGCACTTAATGTCACTGAACTGCACACTTAAAAATGGTTAAGATGAGGCTGGGCATGGTGGCTCATGCCTGTAATCCCAGCACTTTGGGAGGATGAGGTGAGAAAATTGCTTGAGTTCAGGAGTTCAAGACCAGCCTGGGCAACACAGCAAAACCTTGTCTCTTAAAAAACATAAATAAATAAATAAAATTAAGATGGTAAATTGTATGTTATGTGTATTTTAATTTTTTTTAAGTTGACCCATGTAATTCAGCACAGTAACAAAAGATGGGAGAAAAATCATATAGTCACCTCAATTAATGCAGACAAAATTTAACACCCAATTCATAATTCAAAAAAAAAAACACCAACTTTCAGCACACTAGGACTACAAGGCACCAAAAGATTGGAACATATACTCACTAACAAAGCTATGCCAATCTTCAGGTCAGCAAGCACCTGAAAAGTGGCTCAATGTTAAAGTCAGGGCAAATGCCAAATGCAACACACAGGCACTGGAACGGCTAACAGAAAAGACTGACAATATCAAATGCTGGTGGGGATGCAGTGCAAGGAGACATCACATATGCTGCTGGTGAGAGCACAAAAGGAAAAATCACTTTAGAAGGCTGCCTGGCAGACTCTCATAAAGGTAAACATATACATCCAACATATGACTCAGCAATTCCACCACCAGGTATTTGTCCAAGAAAAATAAAATATTATATTTATACAAGCACTTTTACACAAATGTTCACTGCAGTTTTTTCTTAAAACTCCCAAACCAGAAACAGGTGACTGAGAAGGGGCATAACGAAATTCCTGGGACGATGAAATTTTCTTGTATCAGTAAGGTAATTTTACACAGATGAATACATTTGTCAAAGTTCACTGAACAGATCAGGCAAGGTGGCTCACACCTATTATCCCAGTAATTTGAGGCAGGAGAACTGCTTGAGCCCAGGAGTTTGAGACCAGCTAGACAAAACAACAAGACCTCATCTCTACAAAAAATCAAAAATTACCTGGGCGTGGTGGCACACACCTATAATCCCAGTTACTCAGGAGGCTGAGGTGGAAGGATCACCTAAGTCCAGGAGGCTGAAGCTGTGGCAAGCCATGATTGTGTCACTGCACTCCAGCCTGGGTGACAGAGTGAGACCCTCAACTCCCCAAAACGAACAAAATCTCATAAACATAAAATAGGTGTATTACACTTTGTGTAAATTATACCTCAATCAAGTTGAGTTTTTAAAACTGCCTGGCATGTGTTGAACTCTCTGTACTAGTCGCAAATATTAACAGGATGAGAGTCAAATTAAGTGCTTTTTAATACACTTGATGAGACAAGGCAAGGGCCAGGATCTCCCTGGGGACTCAGGTGATGAGACCACAGCTGGGTTTGCTCTCTTAGGCTGAATCACTGCTGGGGCGACTAACGGCTTGTGGGCAGCGCTCAGCCGGATGAAGGTTTGTGTAGGTCAGTGTGTTTAGCAGAGAAAATCCCGACGTTGCTGTGGAAAGATCTGGATTCACCCTGGCTCTTCTTTGGCAGTTTCCTCTTCTTTGGAGAAGGTCATCTAGCTCTAGTCAATTCAATGCACATTTCTTAATAGTTACTATAAACACAAAAATGCAATTAAACAGTTCTAAAGATTGTTCATCTTTGAATGGTACACATATGGTAATTATTCCAGAAAACTAAATTAATCAGTACACCTCATTCCTTAACCTTTGGGAATAACTGGAATCTATTATACTTGATGGACTTCAGTAAAATCTATCATTATACAGGAGCACCCAAAAAACCCCAGAATTATCTATCGGTGGGTGAGCTCCTTGAAGTACAGGCTTCTTCTGGCCTGAAATGCTCTCTGATATTGTTCAGCCTTAATTCAAAGATTTCTTTGTTGAGTTCAAATGAGTATAGTGTATTATTTGTTGTTAAACAGTATAAAGCATTAAGCTTGATTTGCATAACTCAGAAACTTTTAATCATTTTTGTGAAGGTTCTAAGGGCCTGTAGATGGCTCTGGGAAACAGCCCTTTTCCAGATTTTCACTGCAAATGAAATGACTGACCATTGGCCTCTGTGTTTCAAGGTCTAGTGGAGGCAGTAGCATAAACCTCATTGGTCCTTATAGTATAAAATCTGGAAGCTGCCGATGTGGAAGAGGTAAAATAAAAAACAGCAGAAGCACTAGAAGGCAACAAAATGGACAAGTTCAAACTTGTTTTGAGTAGTGGAAAAAGTGTCTGGACAGGTAAGTGTTCTAGGAAACCATCAATATCAGTCTACCACCTAGCCTTGTTGTGAGAGGCTACATTTAGTTGTTTTTTGGAGATTCTTTCAATGCGTTTGCCCATTTCATGATGGTGATTTACGAGCACACTTGCCCACACTGCACTGAGTGTTCAGCAGTTTCAACCGAAAGCAAAATGACCCCTATACCCCACCCTCTCTATTTACCTGATCTTGCATCAAGTGACCTTTTTTTTTATGTCCCTGGATGAAAAAAGTTCTCAAAGAGAAACATTTTGCCAATGTGCAAGAGGTGGAAAAAAAAATGTTGGAAGCACTAAAAGGCATCAAAATAGACAAGTTTAAGAACTGTTTTGAGCAGTAGAAAAAGCATTGCGTTATCTGCATCAAATGAAGACAACTTTAAAGGTGACTGCAATTTAAACATGAAAGAATAAAAACACAGTTTTTAAATAAATAAATTCCGGATTTTTTGGGGTTCCCCATGTATTTAATAGTAGAACTATTCCAAGTATAGTTCTGGCATAAAACACACTGTTTTCATCACTATCTATGAAGGCCCAATACTAGAAATTTCTGAAGAAACTTATAACTAGAAAGAAATACTGCAACCAAGTCTGAGGACTAAAGATGAATATCTTAACAAAAGCCCGAGGAGACAAATTTTGTAATCAAGGAAATGTACAAGAAGGATTCTGCCCACTAGAATTCACAAATGAATGTTTACCGCAGCTGAGTAGGCTGCCCTAACGTGGATGAGTGGGATGTTCAGAGGGTATATGCAATTAAAGGGCACATACCTAATAAGTCTTCCACTTGAGGATCCCAGAATAGAACAGATAAAACAATTACTTACTTAAATGTCAACGGCTTTAGAAATAGAAGCCTGGAGTATAAGCATCCAGGTCCTTAAGTTCTTAAATTGTAGACACCCACTCTTGTAAACAGGAGATCTGCTACAATTAACAGATGCAGTAACTCAGATTCAGCTGTATTGTATCAATCACTCCATTTAAGCTCCAAATACCACCATATGCACCTACCCCATGAAAGCTGTAACTTGAAGATCTGACTTGTGAAGTGGGGTGTGTGTGTGTGTCTGTACTTCAGTGGGCAGAGCAGGTTGTTCAAATGTTAGGGACACAGCTCATAATGATGGAGCAAGGACAATCTCTCTCATTCAGAGCTCACCGTTGTCTTGACAAGAAGCACTGTAGTGAATCACACCATGAATGAGTCAACAACGCAAGTGTTCAAGTCAACTGCTTAGAATTATGGTAATACAGAGAATTACGTGTAAAACAAGAATCATTCCATTCTGGTAAAAACAGGTGCAGTACCAACGTGACTAATAACGAGGGGATGACAAATTGGAGAGGCTGTGTACCGAAGATGAAGACAACCAGTCACCCTTTTGAAAACAGGGTGTACAAAGCCTCAACAGTAAGTGGGGAGAGTCTGTCTACAACAAAAGTGAGAGAGATGACACGGTCACTCCTAAAACATGCAAATGGAAGGAGCTGAGTGAAGACGGATCAATTATGCTCAGTCGATGAGAATAATAAGAGAGAATGACAGCAGGGAACACCGAGGTTAAATATCAGGCAAAACTTTACAACTGGAAGATGCTAGCGGAGAGGCTGCTGCCAGGAGGGGAAGAGAAAGGACCGCCTGTTGAGGCATTCAGGGTGACAACTGGACACCTGCCTAATTACGAATGAAATCATTCCTGCCACAGTTCAGGGAATGGGAGAAAAATGTCATTAAAGAGGTCTCTGCTGATTTAAATGAGTACAAAAATAAGGAGGCTGAGCTACTGCTTATCAACATTTTTAACCTTCCTGAATAAGTGAGGGTTTGCCCACTGGGCAAAACTCTTGACATTTAAACCCATACACGCTGGTGAAATGGTCCACATGTGCTGTGGCAGGCAGGAAGTCAACGCAATGGTGGCTTGTTTCAGAGAAAGAAACACGAAGCTGTCTGGGCCACGGGCTCAAGGTAATATACTTCACAACCACAGGACAGTATTTCTTCTTGGCCTGAAATGCTCTCGATTTTTTTCAGTCTTAATTCAAAGGTTTCTTTCTTTGTTGAGTTCAAAAGAATATACTATATTATTTGTTGTTACACAATGTAAAGCATTTAAGCTTGATTTAGCATGACTCAGAAACTTTCCATCATTTTTATGAAGGTTCTAAGGGTCTGAAGATGGTTCTGGGAAACAGCCTTTTTCCAGACGTCCACTGTAAATAATGACTGGCCGTTGACCTCTGAAGGCCTAACGAAGGCAGCAGTCTACATGACAGGACTTTTGCCTCCCTTAACTAGCTAAGGAGTCTCATGTTGGGGAAGCCCTGCCTTTCACAATCCGTTCACACCCAAGGGAACAGAGCCGCTCATGCCCTCTGGGACCTGAAACATGCCAAGGCTCAGAAGGCTTCTGCCTTTCTCTGAAAGATGACAATGTGTGGCGCCACCTTTGGCACTATTGTCTCCATGAGGTGAAAGGCACTTGAGCGAATCAATTCACGTCCGGAAATACATTCCAAGAGTCGACAGATTTCAGAATTATAATAACAGTCCCCAAAGGAATTACATAATCCTGGAGCTGGAAGACAACTGAGAGGATATCTAGTCCAAACTTTTTACTCTATGGAGAGCCTGGCTGATTTGTTTAAAGCCTTCTAACTGGTGGTAGGCAAAGCTGGGATTTGAACTCAGATCCTTCGGAATGTTTTTCCCCCATCCACCAGTCCCAGGTAGAGATCTGAAAAAGGGGCTACCAATAAGCACTGTGAACAATAAACTCTTCCAAAAGACAGATGTGAGACTCTTAAAGCCACATGTAAAAAAGTGTCCGTTGTATTTTTTTTTTTTTTTGATGGGAACGTTACACTCTTACTTCTTCAACAATAAATTCCGGTCATAGTTTAAATGTAATTGAAATTATCCCACAGGGTTTTGAGAAGTCTCAATCTATTTTCAAGCACAGGCTTCAAAGAAATAATGAGTTTGTGTTTAAAGTGTATGCTTGGACATACTATACCAACCCGGGCTGAGTGCCAGCCCATGCTCAATTAATATCTGTTTTGGTATTTTCTAAAAAAAAACTTTTTGGAAAAGACAGGAATCTTGTTAAATGAGTTTTTGTAAAGACTCTGAGCATTCTTTTTTTCAGTGACGAGGAAAAGCTGGATAAGGTGTCTGGTAAGATGGTTTCATTTTATCTGGATCGCAAGTGACTGGCTAATGATTCTCATTCTGCAGATGTGGATGACATTTCAGGATTGATTCAAACACACTTGTTTCATCTAGTCTGGCTTGCAAGAAAGTTTCCAATTCAAAAATAAAACTTTCCAAAGCCGAACATGTATTTCTAAAACCTGTGCCGAATGGCCAGTAAAATATTAAAGCATAATGTTCAACTAAACCATTTCCAGGCCATACATCATTTTCTGTTTGGGTCCTACCCAACTGTTTCAAAGTTCATTTTTACAGTGTCCAGGGATAATAGCAACCGTATCATTCACAGGAGCCATGGCCAGTCAATTTCTACAGAGAGTAAATGGAATTTTTCCAAATAGATTAAGTTTTAGTATAGAGAACAAAGACCCCCTGAGGTTAGTATTTCTGAAACAAAATGGCCAGAAATTAAGTTTAGATAATTTCAAGGGATATTTTTCAAGTGTGACTAGCTCAAAATGGGAGGCCCTCGATCTTAACATGAAATTTTTTAAAGCCCCCAGAAGCAGCAAGCAGAAAAAGACGCCGGGAGCAATCAGACTTCCTATACCATGGCAAAGGTATTTACGAGACCAGTAGCTCAGTCCCCATAGCCTCCCCTTGTCTGTCCACCACTGCTGGAGAACGTGCCCTTTCTCATGACCAAGAATTTCGGATCCTTGACACCAATCTCTCTGATGCCTACACTTCATTTTGTGCCTTTTTATGAATATCTTTTAAAAATGAAGACATACATATATTTATCCCTAACATGAAAACAATTAAATTTTCTGTTAATGTTATGAGCATCAACTCAAGTCCTTGTGCTGTATATTTATAGTTTTTTCCCATCTCCTCTCCTGTTATATAAGCTTTGGCTCCTAGTTCTTGTTAGTATGTGTGCTGCATGTTTCCAAATGCGTTACCCTGACAACCCAGAGAAAACGGGCTTTATGAGAGGGTCTCTGACAGACTGGGAAACTGACAATGGCAATTTTGGTTGGGCCTGCTCTCATACTTCTTGGTTCTTGACTGTGTTCCAATTTGTTATGGGGGTTAACAAATGGAGAGTGAATAAGTGAGTAAGCCCTTATATGAAGCTGGTTTCCCCCACCACCATAAGTGCATCTCTGATGTGACGGTGGAGGATGAAGAAGTAGGCAGCAGGTGCTGAAAGGGGTAAAAACATGGGTGCCAGTGAACTTGGGCAAGTAATTAAACAACAGTCTAAGCCTCAGTCTCCTCATTTATAGAATAAAAATTATAGTTGCACCTACTTCAGAAGGTTGTTAGAACTAAAAAAGGCTATCGGTATTATGCGCTTAGAACAGCACCTGACACAGAGTAAATAATGGTGGTTGGCCAGGTATGGTGGCTCACACCTGTAACTCCAACACTTTGGGAGGTGGAGGCAATAAGACTGCCTGAATCCATGGGTTCAAGACTGGGCTGGGCAACTTGGCGAGACCTTGTCTCTACAATAAATAAAAAAATTAGCCAGGTGCCGTGGTGTGTGCTTGTACTTCCGGCTACTTGGAAGGTTGAGGTGGAAGGATTACCTGAGCTCAGTAGGTTAAGGCTGAGGTGGCTGTGATTGTGCCACTTCACTCCAGCCTGGGCAACAGAATGAGATTCTGACTCACAAATAAATAAATAAATAATAATGGTGGCGGTGGTGATAGTGGTAGTAGTGATGGTGACTGGAGATGGTAATGGTGATGGATAGTGGTGGGTGTGGTGGTGGCAGTGATGATGTTGGTGATAGTGATAGTGATTGGTGGTGGCGGAGATGGTGGCAGTGTGGTAGTGGTGATGGTGATGGTGATGGTGATGGTATTAGATATTATGATTGTGGAGCAGTATCTGGGCTCCTCTGTACCTTTGGGAATTCCTTCAATGCCAAGATGGTCAATGAAAATTTCAGCCACTGAGGCAAATCACTCTGGTCAAATACCAGAGAGGACTACAGATCTAAAGTTGTGGACATTTTCAATAACACAAGAATAAGAGGAAGAAGTAGGGGGGAGAATTTCAGTGTTGTGATATTGACACCCAACTCGCACCAAACTCTCTTATTTAAACCTTGAACCAAGGACATGTAATTCTTATAGGATGGTGGTCTGCTTCAGAAAGTGGAAAGCATAATGTTTAAGCACAGGGGATCAAACTGGTCTGCTTTGATGGAGTCCTTTTCGATACAAGGACATATTACCCATATTTTAAGCTTTCCCATGGCACTATGCTAATGCATGTTCAATGCTACATCTAAAATCCCACAACCCTTCCAGCAATTCCATACCCAGTTCTTATTTTAAACTCATTGTATTTACATGCCTACACCTTTCTCAAGAAAGGTTTTTATAAAGTAAAGGTATATAAACTTATATACCTTGTGTACACATTATGACTTTTATTTATCTGGACCTATAGCATTTGTAAGTATTTTCACTTAAGTCAAAAGGGTTTGAGAAGGTGAAAAAGTTCAGATTCCTTAATCTTTTCTTTTGAAAATAAATTATTCATGAAGTTCGCTCCCTCATTCCCAAATGGTTAGGTTTAAACAATTGCTTAAAGTGCTGTTTTTAACTGAAGAACACATTATTCATAAAGCCTACAGCCCAGGAAACACTTACTTGCTAACTGGTCATTTTCATCTGATCAATGACTTCACAGCATTGAAACATACCACAGCGGAATGTGCTTCTAGTGCAAGACCAGGGTATTAAGTGCCTGCCTCTCATAAACAACACAAGCTGGTTAATGGTCATTTTATGGTTCACATATTACCCTGAAAATCTATTAGAGTGTGGCTTAGTCAACCTTATCTGAAATGATCTGGAAGTACTAAGCACAGTGGGAATCTTCCTGTAACAGGTTAATGGATCGATTTATTTATTTCAGATTTGTTCTTTTCAAGTTGAAAAACCACTAAAGACTTTTTGAGCAATCAGCTCAATAACCACAAGGCACAGCAGTGATGCAGGACCTGTTGATCTGGGGCCTTCTCTGACATTTATGGCTCCTGTATCAGTGCCACTCGCTCACTGGTGGCACCGTGGCAAACTGAGTAAGATGCAGAGCCTGGCTTCGCCTCTTAGGAGTCTACAGGTTGATTAAAGTCTCAGGCTATCTTATGTTCAAAGGTATCACTTCATTTTTCTGTAAACAAAAACTCAAAGTTACAAAATAGTTCAGATAGCAACAACAAAAGGTCCACTTGAATGACCAACCCTTGGCCACTCCCATCTGTTGATAAATATCATTCCAAATTTCTCATAAAAACATGTCGCTAATTTTAGAACTGTATCACTATCACCACCCGCTGGGAATTCTCTTTTTAAATTAACACCTTCCCAAAGTATAGTTTTTGCAAACAATAATGCACCAGTGCAAAGTAACTCAGCATCAGCGAAACAGCAGGTGACTATCAGAGACTCAAGAGTTTTTACTGCTCCGTGGTAACCATAGGTATCACAGAGAGGACATCCACTTTGCGATATGGCCTGATGCATAAGATTAAGAGTGTATTTCCAATAAAAGCTCCCAAACTTGAGATTTTTGAGACCAGGCAAGAGGAAGTTTCGTTTTTGCTGAATTTCAGGTAGCATGGCTAAAAACTCAACATTGTCCCTAATGTAAAGAAGAGCAAGACCAGGGGCAGTGGCTCATGCCTGAAATCCCAGCACTTTGGGAGGCCAAGGCAGGAAGATCCTTGGCAGGAAGAGGCCCAGAAGTTCGAGACTAGCCTGGGCAACACAGCAAGACCTTATCTCTATTTAAAAGAAAAAAGAAAAAAAAAATCAGCCGGGCATGGTGGCATGCACCTGGGTCCTAGCTACTCAGAAGGCTGAGGTGGAAGGATCACCTGAGCCTAGGAGGTCGAGTCCTCAGTGAGCTGTGATCATGCCACTGTACTTCAACCTGGGTAACAGAGTGAGACCCCAACTCAAAAATAAATAAAAGAAGAACAAGTCGAACATTTCTTTACTTAGGATCTCTGTACTCTTCTGTATCCCTCCTAGTGAAATGTTTGAACACGAGATCTCTGCAGCTTGTGTCAGTCACTACACTGCTGCTGGCCAACACGATCAAGTGGACAGGAACGTAGACTCTGGACAGTGACTGCCCAAGTTCAAATCCTTGATCTGAACTAGCTATGTGATTTTGGCCAAATCATCCAACCTCTCTGTGCCTCAGTTTCCACATCTGTAAAAGATACCTAACAGTATCAATCTATTCCAGGGTTTCTGTAAGAATTAAATAGCTAAAAACATGCAGAGTGCTTAGAACAGCACCAAGTGAGTACTATCTGAACACTCCCTAGAGCTACAACCACTTTCATGCTTCACCAGCCGTGTGGCTCTGTTTAACTTTCTTGTATCTCAGTTTCTTCATCTGGAAAACAGGAATAATAATATTTTCTTCACAGCATGGTTAAATAACAGTGTACGTAATGTGCTTGGCACAGGGTCTAGCACATAATATGTGCTTGATATGCGGTAACTATCATCAATTTTATATCAGTAATTGAATACTTTCTTACATTGTTCTTTTCTCTGGGCAAGAATCTCTGTGCTTGAATAAATAATATGCCACACGCTTATTCAAAATACAAACCCTGGGCCGTTTCAATTTGTGGGTGTTAATTCAAAACTTTCAGAAATGCATGGCACTATTTTCAGAACTGTACTTGGTCCCAAGAAATCTCTCTTAAATGTATCTATCCCCCATGACACCACCGTGAATTAAAAAAAAAAAAAAAAGAAGCTCAATGGCTACTTGCAAATGGACAATTGTAAAATTAAACTGAAGTATATGGTTTTTTAAAAGGCATTACTTCTGCTTTCATTATCAGGTTGCATTTATAGCAGAGACTCCAGCTCAGAAAACACTTCTGTCTCATAATTCTTGTACTCAGGGATTAGAATTGGTCTTAAACTAACCAATATTTAGGCTTACAAGACTCCTAGTACTAACAGCCACAAGGGACCCAACCCCCGTATTTTATTGACAGAAGGAACCCTTGTACATTAAGTGGTAAACTCAAGGTCACATCATTACTAAGGGTAGAGACGAGGCCAGAATCTTGCTTTGTTTCAAGTTCCAGGTCTCTTTCTTCCCATTATTTTACAGGGCTCCCATATGGAAGCATTTGGGGACATCATATTTGTGAAAATAAAGTTTACACTGTCTTAGATACCAGTTACTATTCTGTCTTTAACCACAGTATATGTTTACACATACAGACACACACAGTGTAATGAGGGATTTCATAGCAGAAAGACAGAGAGTAAGACTTCAGTCCTCTTTGCTGGAATAAAGTAAACCTGGATTTTTAATTTTTGGTGATAGTTCAGGGCAAATTTCATTACTATTTTAATACCTCAAATGGAGTTTTCTTCTTGCATTTTATGGTTTAAGTGCCCTCATAACATTTTAGAAAAATATTTTTCCTTTATTTATTCTTCAGGGGAATATAACCATAGTAAAAGAGGTCTAGAGCTTTTTAGGAAGCACTTTGCAATTTCTAGCCAGCAAGGGAGGCTGAGCCTATTGTGCCCATGATTCGTCTGCTATATACTGGGTCGCCAATGGACTAGCCCAGTGGAGATCTGGGATCAAGCAAGATGGCCTGACAAAGGATGAGAGGAGGAAGAGCAAGTGTGGGTGGTGACTCGCACAGAGCCCAGAGGGTGAGATGGCAGCAAGCGAGGGGTGGCGACTTGAGGAAGGCCTCTGTGGCAACACTGAATGGGACAGAGTCAGATAATTTTGGAATCTCTCTAAATGTCCTGAAAACTAGACAAGCAACTGTAACAGTGAGAGATGAATGAAATCTTCAGTAAAATAGATTTAACAAGTTCCCCAGGAACCAAAGAATACAGGCAGGCAGGACAGCCCCGGGTCAGCAGTTGAGAGCTGGATGGTAGGGGTTGTAAGGGGTCACATGACTGGCCCTAGTGCCATGGGAAATACCCACTGCCAACAAGAGGGCACCACTAAGTGGGAGCCTTGACAGGGGGTCTGGGACCCAGGCAAAATGGGCAGGTCCTCAGGGGCCAAGTGCAGATGATCAGAACCATCCACAAGGGGAATCACTGAGGCTGCAGAACCATTCAGCAAATGCTCCCCTCTGAAAGGCAGGTCCTCCTCTGAGGGCAAGTGGCTGGGAGCAGAACTCCAGTGGACAGGCAGGAGGCCCAGAAGGGCAGAAAGCCCAGGGGGGCAGGGGCACAGCCATCCAGAGCAAGGCAGGGCAGCAAGCTCAACACTGGCAGCCTGCACTGGGAGGCAGCCCAGCGCCTCAGTCCCTCCTGGGGCCGGGGAGGCTACCCCCGAACCATGCTCCCTCCATAGGACAGGGAAGTCCAGCTCACACACAGGGACAACACAGAAACACGTCCCACCCTGTGTCCCACACCCAGGATGACAAAGGAACACAAGGTGAACCTGGACAGAATGGTCCACACTATGAGAAAGGGACTGCAGGCCGATGAAACTACAACCAATTATTCCAAACTGAGCTGAAATAAATTAAGGAAATGGTTCACGGATGCTTTGAACAAACAGCACAAATCAGAAATGGCAACTCTCAAAGGCGAGATGGCCGGACAAGAACGTATGGAATGAGAACTAAACAGACTCCGTAAAATGTGAAAGAAAATATGAGAAATCAAGACCAAATGAAAAGCAGCCCAAGAGCAAAGAGACATGAAAGAAAGCACAGGACAGAAATGGGGGGTCGAAGGAGAACAGAAAAACCAAATGCACCCTGTGGCGTTTGTTTGGATCCCAAAAAACAAACTGCAGAAAGGCATTTTTAAGACAAGTAGGAAAATAAGAATGCAGACAGAATATTCGGTGAAATGAGAGAAGAGTTGTGAATTGTGTGACGTGTGATACGGCACCGTGATTATAAAAGTGAACATGCTTATTTTGCAGAAACAAGTGTTCAGGAGTAAAATGACATGACACGAGGAATCCGCTTTAAAACATGACAGTAGCAACAACAAAAAAAACAAAAGCAAGAAACGGAGGACACATAGGAAAACATGGCCAAGTACTAGTGATCTGAAATCTGGGGGACTGTCCCAAGAAAGCGCATTTTACTGCATTTTATGTATGTTCAAAACTTGAAAAACAAGAAGTGTGTTGGGAAGAGGGCACCCACCACATGGAGATCGGGGAGAGCAGAGCTGACAGAAGGAACAGACAGTGCTAGGGCACAAACGAGGAGAGAACTTGGAGACTTCCAGGAACAGAGATGTTTAGTTAGAGGCAGGTGGGGGAGAGGGGAGGAGGACTGAGGTGAAGCCCAAGGTGATCATCAGGGACAAAACTAAATCTATGCTGGGAAATGCTGCTCTGGCTGCTTTAAGTAGAGGCAAGAGCAGAGGCAGAGAGACCAGGGAGAAAAGGTGGACTCAGGCCACCACAGGGTTGACAGAGAGGGGGGATAGGGCTGAGATGTAATCTAGAGATACTAATAATGGGCAGATGGAGTGGGGGAAAGAAGAGACTTTTCCTTTTGAATTTCAGTCTTAATTACCTTCTGATTTTAACCCTTTTCTCAGAAATGAGAGGAAAACTTTGCAGTTGTCTGTGGTTCATCTCTATCCAACTCTAAAAGCAAGTTTCAAAAGCACTAAGACTGATTTATATGTGCAGTGGCTGATGCCACTCCTAACATACAGATGATAAAGCGAGAAGCAGGCAGACTATGCAGGTAACTGACACAAGAAACTTTACTGCAAGGCTAACTACTCTCTCTTGCTTTAAAAAAAAAAAAAAAATCTACGTCGGCAATTTCTGCCTCCCCACTTCCAACTCTCTTAATTCTAGTACAGATATCTTCTAATTGAATTTGTTCTGATTAGAACATACAAGTTTCAAATACAAGAGGCTTGAACCAAAGGATAATTATTCCAGATGCCTTTGGAGGCTTGAGTACCAAAATGATCTATCCCTTTACTTTACGTGGAAAGTGAGGTCAAATTTCATATTCCTATCTACAAGTTCTCCATACAAAAGTGTCTTTCAGATTTACTTTTGAAATTGACAACTGCAGCAGGTAGATTTTGCTCAGTTATTCCAATACCTAACACCACTTTTCAGAGACCCTGCACTGTAAACAGAGATAGTCAAGAAGAGCTACTTATGCAGCTGATGGACAAAGCAAGACATATTCTAAGGCAGTAAAGAACAAATGTTCCCTCCAGCGATAAACTCCTCAAAAGCCCACTCAAGTCTGCGGTGATATGTCCCCATCACCCAATCACCTAGTGCTGGGCCCTGTATACATCTGCGCTTAGTAAACATTCAATAAATGAATGAATGAATAAATGGGTGCTAAGGCTTTGCCTCCCACAGTCCTGCTTCTCTCCTGAACGCTCCAAGTTCTGGGCTGAATGAGGACAGCCCTGAGTAGGGGGAATGCTCTGGGGGAACAAGGTCAAGAAGACTCCTGGTGGCTTCCACTCAGCATAGCCCACAGAGTTTACTCATCAGAACTCTTCAGGCAATTAAGAAGGAATCCGGCACCAGCCTTCCAGGGGAGAACCAGAAAATGTGGAACTAACTCGCAGTGAACTTTAGGAGAAAGGTGGAGGAAATGGGTCACCTCTGCTCCATGGAGGAATAAAGAGGCACCAAGGGAAGGAAGGTTAAGACTAAGAGAGTAAGCCAGATGAGAGTCTCATCTTTAAGGAGCACGTACATGAACGACACCAGCTCCATTTTTCCAGATCTTCGCCAGGGAAGGGTAAGTAGCTGTATCATTCCGAAGAAAAGGCAGGAACATTGAAAACACCCATTTCCTTTGTTGAGAGCATTAAAAATTATAAAATTAAGCCTAAATGTATGCAAGGAGGAAGATAAGGAAAGTTCAAACACCACTAATCTAAGCATCCACTTTTAAAGGAATTCTAAGAATATCATGATAATCAACAAGCACTTAGAAATAACTAGCATGGCGAAAAATATTGGAATTTTTTTTCAAAATCAAATATGTACATTTCTACACTGAAATGTGTAGAGAGTAATTACTGTCACAGAATTTATAAATGAAGGAAACAATTTAATATAGCAATAAAACCTTGAATGCTCAGAGCAGGAAAACAACTGACATTAATCAACAACCATCTTTCTGTCACTAATTCATACCTGGAAAAATCATAAACTCTATCAGAACACTTCCCGGTTTTATCTGTCGATTCCCTCTTTCCTTCTGCCTGTGACAGGTCTCTTCTTGTCAGGGAAGGTGGCCCTATCCCGGCTGCAGGATAAATCCTGAGTCGGCTGACACTAACCCCACCAGGGTAACTCCGGGTCCCTAGGCCACAACTGGGATGCCAACAGGCATGCATCTGATGTGTGGCCATTCGGGCCATAAGATGTAGAGAAATGGGCTGCAGGGCTTCTAGGAAGGGCGGAGGAACCAGAAGAGGCAGAGCCACCATGGTCTGGGTTCTGCCCTGTCTGACTGGAAGGCCAGCGGGCCATCTTGCGCCATGAAGGGAGCTGGCCTGAGGCTGAATGGCGGTTTGGAAAGATGACTCCTTGAGCTACTGAATTCCTTTATTTTTCTGGATTTTAAGGTATTATTTTCTCCCACATTTATTCAGCTCTGAAGCCAGATGTGTTTCATAATCAATAGTACATCACTGTTTAATTGGCAGGTATTTTTCTTCCTTACTGGAATGAAAATAAGGGTGCATCTTACAGTTGGTGACATCTTGGAGTTGATTAAATACAGCACACTCCCTTAGCTGCCCCATGTTTGGAACTTCTTGTTATAATAAACTGACTTCTTATAAATGAATTGTCCTACGATTTCAGTTAGTTAAGTTAATCCTACTGTTGTTAGCTTAAGTTACTTAGTTATAGGGTTTCTGATACTTATGGAAAAAGGTACCAGGCTTAACTGACGCACAGATCAAAGAGGAATAACCAAGGCTCCTGGGTCAGACTGACCCAATATATTTATTGCCATTCTTACCACACTGTACTATTCCTAGACTGATCTTTCAGTGACCCCAGGACACTAGGGACGTGTGAATGTATCTAACCATGTAGACAGGGTTTTTAGAGTGAGAAGAGATCTTGGAGACTGCAAAGTTTAGCTATCTCATTTAAAAAGTGAGGGAGCGCAGGCTCAGAGAGAAGCCAAGAGTGGGGTCAGCAACAGGGCTAGGAACAAAATCCGGGAATTCTGACTTCACGATCGGGGCTGTCATTACACTCACTGGGTCTCCTTGGTCCATTTGCCTAAAAAGTGTTGCACAGGACAGGGGGATGTGGTGGAGGGTTACACGTGAAGGGCATTAGACTGTCAGTTCTTCTCCCGACTTACCTTTCAGGCAGTATTCTTGCACTGGATGCCTTCCTGTCACGTGAGCTGTGTTCCAATGAACATCCTCCACCTGGCCTTATTCACTAGTTACTGCATTGGCAACTACTTCCTCAGGGTTCTTCTGGATTTCTCCCTCACCTTCCATGGGTTCAGAAGGTGTTGGAGAAAACTGTGTTTCAGGTGGCAGCGGGTGTTCAATGGAACCTGAGTGATTTTCTGTCTGATATGTTCGGTTTTAAGCTTAACTCTCATCTATTTTCATGCTGACCTTTAAGCCAAGGTAAAAAGCCATGAAAAATAAAAACTCAATTACTTTGCAGTCATTTGTAAAACTTGTTTTGGTTACTGTTATTTATCCATTTTTCCTTTAAATATGTGATTTCGAGGTTTGTTGAATACTCAAGTTGTACCTTGGAGCCAAATCTTTTTCAAAAGGAATGTTTCTCCAATTTTACCAGCAATTAACTGGCAGCTTAGCATTGCACTTCTACCAGAAGAATTTTTTTTTTCTGAGTTGGAGTCTCATTCCATCACCCAGGTTGGAGTGCAGTGGCACCCTCATGGCCACCCCAGCATCAAACTGCTGGGCGCCAGCGAGCCTTCCACCTCAGCCTTCCAAGTAGCCGGAACTACAGGCACGCGCTACCATGTCTGGCTAATTTTTTTAATTTATTGTAGAGATGAGGTCTCGCCAAATTGCCTGGGCGGGTCTCAAACCCATAGGCTCAGGCAACCCACTCGCCTCAGCCCTCCCAAAGTGGTGGGATGACAGGCTGAGCCACTGAGCCCATCCTACCATGAGAATATTACCTAATTGTGTAATGCTGTTAACAATCAACTCCCAACAAAGAGTAAGGAGGAAGTTGGTTAGTGGGCATCCATGATATGTGACTACCCCTTCCATCTTGCTGGTCAATCCATTGCTTATTTACACCCCTACAGACATGGGCAGAAGCAAAGACGGTGTTTTTGCTGCACACTAGGAACCCAAAGAAAAAGTTCACAGAGAAGGAAGGAGATAAACACTGATGGCTCCAGTCTTAGCACATCTGAGAAAGTCCTAAGTTCTGATCCTGCTTCTGCTTCTAAATAAACAAGCTTGCAAGCAAATATCATCTCTTTAGGTTTCTGTTTCCTTGTTTCAAATAAAAAAATTTTAAAGCAGCAGTGGTCTAGTACATTCTTCTGACCTCCATTTATCACATCCCTGTCATGTCATAAGTGCCAGGGATCAAAGACAAAGAAGAAACAATCCTGTTCTTACAGAGTTCATAGCTTAGGGAGGCCAAGAGAACTGTAAACACGAGACAAGGAATGTCAAAGACAGAAAACCACACCGATATTATGAGGATACAGATGTCTCTGGAAGGAGATTCACTGGCAGGACACCCACACATCCATCATAGACTCAAGTAACAGGAAATCTGCCATCCCTCCAAGGGACGGGACCAGGACCTAAGGGGCTGCCAGGAATCTGAGCAGCATCTGAGTCTCTGGAGCACCCTGATTCACTCACCTGTATTCCATTCAGCAGGGTCTGTGACCAAAAGCCACGGTGTGTGAGGGTACAGAGGAGATGACTGATGGAGGCAAAGACCATCATCCTCAGGAGCAAGGTTCTATATGGACCAGAGTTATGTCACAGAGAGGAGTTCAAAGAGACTTAGAGCTCTATTCATTCAACTCTTCAGAATTTAAAAGGGAAGAAAGTGAGGTGAACTAAAGTCAGGTGAGCCTAAGGTCACCTGGCTCAATCAAGAGCCCAGAATGAACCCAGCCTCTTGTCTCTCACACAATCCAGGAAACTAAACACACTCCAGCAAAATGCTGCAATGCTAGAGATTCAATTATTCTTTCCATTACCCTAATCAGCTGATGAGTTATGCTCTTAAGATCAAAGGCCAAGAAAAAAAAAACAGAAAAATAAAACCAGACATTGGGCAGTGGGTATATTAGGTCATCTTATTATGGAGATGAATGACGGGATTATTCCCAGGTCCCTGGATGCTAGTCCTGTATCCAAATGTGAAGAACAAATGTTATCACCGATCCAATCTTCCATTACAAATAGACTTTGCCAGTGAAAGAGAGGCCGTTTAGGGAAGTTAGCAAGGAAATATCTACAAAGTCTCTTTTCTTCCTTGACAAACTGAACTTCTGACCAATTTGCTTCATCGTTTTCTTTTTAAAAATCTGTAAATGTGAACTGTTTACAGTGATTATGAAAACAGCTACCAAAAGACATCTAACCAAATAACAAATGAATGAACAGCAATGAACTAAGCTGGTTTGTCTCTAATCTACAATGCTATTATCTAATCAGGAAAGACTGAAAAACAGATCATTATGCTTTAAGAACACTATAATTAAAAGAGGCCTTCCCCTTTTCTGCTCTCCCCAACCCTGATCACAACAGTTATTTCAAGATTCAACTTGCAGAAGCCCCATTTAAACAGGAAAAGCACTAATTGGGACTCTGGTAGCAGCTGTACTACTTTGATGTCAGTTACAAGGATGAACTTGAGCAGAATTCTTTATGGCCCTGCCAAGCCAGCCAGTGAGGAAGGTTAACCCTTCAGTCACTTGTTATTCCAATCACGATTTCTGGAACCATACTCAAAAGTTGCTTCTTCAGAAACACTCCATGTGTGCCAAATCCTGGGCCTGGTGCACCTAAGCAGAGTGGTGACTATCCCCGAGCTGTCAAGTGGCAGCCACAGAAGCAAGTGGCAGCTCGGGAACCAAAGGCAAGTGAGGTCTCAGCCTGGTTTGCTGGAAACAGTACTATACCGAAAGTTAGAAAATGTAGGTTCTAGCTACCACTTGCCACTACTTCTGTGGCCTTCGACAATCTTCCTGGGCCTCATTTCCCCTGTTTATAAGAGTGAGCTGGTCTAGATGATTGTTAAGAATGGTTCCAACTCCTTGAAAACCAGGGCTGGAGCAATCTGATTTGATTTATCCAACCCAGTCCAGTCCCCAGCCGGCTCTCTGGGCACAGTGGACCACGCTACTCTGCGGGCTGGCCCGTGGAGAGGCCGTTGCCTCCCTGAGAGCAGGGTGCCGCTCTCTTGAGGGGTCTGGAAGGCAGCAGACACATCAGTAGCCTGGGGCTGCTCCAGGTGCATGCAGGTGCTCTAGGCTTACTTGGCCTGCCCTACATAAGTTATGCCATGGAGAAGTTTCTCTTTCTAGAAGCATTCCAGCTAATAAGATGAACAAGGAAGACAGCATTACTTTAGTGCCTCTTTGCACCCCAACAAATCCAGACACTGAGCATAAGCGGCAGCTAACAGCATCAAAAAGAGACAACCAGACACCTGGTGCCCCCTAGAGAACAATACCATCCGTGAAGCAGACTCGTGAAACAAACAAGCAAACCAAGCACGACTGTGATTCAGCTACCAGATTTACAGGGTACAGAGACATGTGTTCAATGAAACCACAGTGATGGAGTTAGCAAAATCCAGACTATGGAAACAACTTGGTTTCTTCAACAATGAAATTGCAAGGAAAAGAAAAAGAAAAGTAGAAAGATGGGGGGGGGGGGACTAAAGATTAAAAGAGACACAAAAGACACGTCAAGCAATCACAAGAGGTGAATTTTATTGGTTACCAATTCAAACAAACTGCAAAAAAATTTTTTAAAAATTATGACATCTATGAAACAATCAGAAATTTGAAGATTAACTTGACAGCCAATGTTCTAGAACTAGTATTAGTTTTATTTTAGGTGTGATAATTATATTATGATTATGCTTTTTAAAAAGTCTTTATGTTTTATAAATCTTTATATTTTAGGGATTCATAGTGAAATACTTGTGAATTAAATGATATGATGTCTTTGATTTCCTTCCACATAATATAAGATGCTGATGGTTGCTGGAGTACACACAGTTCATTACAATATTGTTTGTGTACAAAGTTCTCCATTTAAAAATTAAAAAAATCAAGCATGTAAGAAAAATGGCCAGGCATGGTGACTCATGCCTGTAATCCCAGCACTTTGGGAGGCAGAGGCAAGAGGAGTGCCTGACCTGAGCCCAGGGGTTTAAGACAACCTGGGGAACTTGGCGAAACATCATCTCTACAATGAAATTTTTAAAAATAGCCTGGCGTGGTGGTGTATGCCTGTAGTTCCAGCTACTTGGAAGGCTGAGGCGGAAGGATCACCTGAGCACAGCAGATAGAGGCTGTGATGAGCTGTGATCATGCCACTGCAGTCCAGCCTGGGGGACAGAGTGAGACTCCAACTCAAAAAAAAAAAAAAAAAGAAAGAAAAGAAAAGAGGGAGGGAGGGAGGAAAGAAGGCATGATTGTCCCATGCATGACTTCACTCTGCCCTGATGTATAACTTGGTACCATCCCATCATGGGAACTCAAACAGGCTGAGCCACACTGCTCTTCAGAACAACTGCAGGTCTGCATGACCCACCCTCAAAGGGACATTTTGCTCACAGTTTTACATTTCATATGGAAAAACTTTCTTTTTTTTTTTTTGAAAAAAATTTCAACATAGATTTTTTTTTTTTCTGTCTCTCATATGGCTAGGTCATCTCTACTCTTTCTCCCACATTCCTTGCTCTTTCTTAATATTTCAAAGCCCTAAAAGTTATGTCAAGGAAGAGCCCTTGATGCATAGAAATTAATTATCATCCTAAAATTCACATACATGGGATCACCTCACTACAACTACTTGGTGACAACGTGCTGCACAAGCTTGTACAGTAAGTGACAAGCCACAGAGACAATGGCTGTCACTTGTATCACCTGCCTTTTTCCTTTTCCCACCCACCCACACCTTGGGCCTCGGGAACTCCCTTGGGCACTATGTGACTCTCCCGAGGCACAGGGCTGAAGGCAGTGGGCACCCAATCTAGGTCAGACGTGAAACCCAGCATCTTCCTCTTTGCCTCATCATTTTAAAGAACAGCATCAGCCAACCAATGAATTAGAACAGATGAGATCCAGAGCATCTCTGCAATCTCAATTTAAGCAGATTAGGGAATTTAACTGATATGTATGTGTGCCTGCCTTTCTGGGTGAGAAGCATATGATAAATACAAGCACACATTTTGTTTTTCCAACTAAGTTGCACTACTTACTCACCACTAAATATTAAAAGCTGTTCTTAGGGGGAAAAAAAGTCTGGATTTCAGTAGTGAAACCAGATCACTTAGGGAATCCTGGTCTCACTGCCATCTGCCATACCCCCTTGCGGCCTGCCTGGAACATGGCGGGTACTCAATGACATGTCTGTTAAATAAAGAAATGAAGCGCGCTCTCTTAATTGAACTCCCCCATTTGAGAAATGGAGAGTTCATGTGACATCCCCATGGAGACATCTGCTCAGTGGCAAAGCCGCCTACCCTGAAATATTCCTTACTTGGGAATGGGTTATTTCCACTAGTTCATGCTAACTCCTTGGAGGGTACCACATAGCACAAGGAAGATGGTTGGCTGACTGGATGGATAACAAGAATCCATGCTTAGGGTTCTATGGGACCTCTTTTTTCCCCCTCAGAACCTTAGGCTACTCAGTCAACCTGAATTCTAACTTTTTATTTGGAACATAATAAGTCTATAAATTTCCAATTCCGAATTTAAGCTCAAATCTCAACTGTTTCTTTAAATGGCTTTGGTCTGGGAATCGCCAAAAATACAAATAGATCACTAACAAGAAAACTGCTGTTTCTTGAAAGAGGTAGTAATATATATATCACACTTATATATAAAAGCTCACATTGTGGGCTAGGCATAGTGGCTCATGCCTGTAACCCGACCACTTTGGGAAGCCAAGATGAGAGGATTGCTTGAGCCTAGGAATTCGAGACCAGCCTGAGCAAAACAGCAAGACCTTGGCCGAGGTGAGAGGATCACTTAAGCCTAGGATTTTGAGATCAGCCTAGACAAAATAACGAGACCTTGCCTCTAAAAATAAATAAATAAATGCTTGCAATGTGAAAACGATCTTTAAAGGGGGAGGTGGGTAGGAAGAAAAGGAAATAAAGTGTACCAACACTAAAAAGAGCAGTAGTTCTAAGCACCAGACTGCCTTAGAAATAGACCTGCCACCAAGTTCCTTAAATATCAAATGCTAGACCAGGTAAAATGATTCCTCTCATTCAGAGCACACCTGATTTTGACCCAAAAACAGAGACCACTACAATCAACAGAAGACATCCCTGATTAAGAGATTCTATTCGGGAGAGCCGAAAACAGACTGGCAGGCAGCAGCTCATGGACACAGCATGCTATTTCATGTGTCTGCTCTTTGTCTTTCCATAAAATAAATGGGACCTTAGGGCAAAAAGGTAAGGGATACAAAATAATCTATCACTCTTCACTTCTCAGGAAGTATGTGACAGAAGACAGGTATGCTTCCCAATTAGCTCTTAAAAATAAGCACACAATATTCAGTCATTCTGTAGATTTTTGCCCTTCTTGGAAACTCTCTCCTAAAGTGGGCTTTGACTGTTTGCTGGAAAAGCTGTATGGAAACATTAGCCTGCCTAGTCCAATCCAAAAAAAAAAAAAGGCACTCAAATGTCAAGCTTTAACCACTTCACTGCTGCTCAGGAGAGCTTTCCGAGTACAATGAATTCTGACGCTTGCTGCAGCAGAAAGCAGGCAGCACAGACACAATCTAATTCCTTGTTAGGGGAAGAAACAGTTCAATGAAGCAGATTAGGAAATAAAACCCTGGAGGAAGAGTTTCACTTGTCCACCATTTTTGACAGAATTTGCACATTTTAAAAGCAAAGATTAAACTTCAGGCTTTTACAAAAAATCAGTACTATAGCTTTCTTTATCAAGAGCTGAATCTGAATGACAGTATCATTTCTTGAAGCAGCAGGACTCCTAATTGCAACAAAGAACACCACTGAAATTGTTACCCAAAATACAAATATGATTTCAGAGCTGTTGGCTAGAACTCACATTTTGTGACTATATGAAACTTAATTTCGCACCTTGTACAAACATTTGCTCATTCACAGCAATTGTTGCAAGTTTGAAGGAAAATCACTATTCGTCTTGGCTAAATTACAATAAATCATATCTTTCTGATTTGTGCACAGGGTGATGGCTAAAGACGTTTTCCTTCAAAACTGGCATGAGACATGTGTACAGCTCCATGGGATCTGGGCCCATGTGCTGAGATGGAACTAAAATACGATCTCTGCTAATGAACAAGGCAAGCACAGAAGAAGCTGCACAGACGATCCAAAATGCCTTTCTCTCTCGGTTTATTTTAAAATGTGGCCATTTGTGAGAACCAGTCCTAACCAACGCAAGCTGTACAGTTCTTCCCTCACCAGCTATTCCCAGGAGCAGGGAGTACTAGTCCAAAAGAGGAGGAGGCTCAGAAGGGGCTCATATTATTTACAACAACATGGGTGGCTGAAGCTGTGTGCATCCATGAGAGCAGGAGGCAATTCACCACATCGACACATGCACAGAGCGCGGGCAGCTCTGTGGCCTGAGTCATCACTACTACCCCAAGGCAGTAAGAAGAGCTGGGGAGGGGACACCCTGCCGGATGAGCAGTCAGAACACTTTCTAACAAAAACAGGTCTCAGGTTTCCAACCAAATTTAACAACTGACCCCATTTTCGTGCCATTTGACTTTGAAGTATAGAGAGGGTAAGAAAAGGGATTCCCATCAGGAGAAAAGCACCTGGGGAAAGGCACTTCTTACACAAAGATCGTTGGGGGGGGGGCGGCGGCGCGCCCCCCGGGCGGGCGCGGGGCCCCTCCCCCCCGCCGGGCCGGGGTCCGCCCCCCCGGCCCCCGGGCCCCCGGGCGCGCCCCCCCCCCCCACGACCGTTGGGTAAGAAGTGCCTGGCCCCAGGTGCTTTTCTCCTGATGGGAATCCCTTTTCTTAC
>CAUYQG010259799.1:0-12299 GCA_963574415.1 Tarsius wallacei | reverse complement strand
CGAGGCTGCGGTGGCCGGGAGCGGCCACTGCACTCCAGTCTGGGCGATCGAGTGGGACTCCAACTCAAAAAACAAAACAAAACAAAACAAAAAAACCCACTCATTTATGGTCATCTCCTGCTAGAAGGTGTGCAGTGCATTATGCAGCATCTATATAGTGCTTAATAAAAATAAGATGAAAAAGAAAAAAAGAATCACCTCCATCTCAATTATTTAGCTGGGACTAAAGACATGCAGGGGTTAAAAAGAGCAAGGCCCACACCCCTAACCACAGCAATTGACCCTTACTCTTAAATGGGGATGCCTCTGGCCTAGACCAGGGCCACCTGCTTGACCCTGGGTCACGGGGCCATCCTGCTTACAAAGACAGAGGTTTGATGGGATCAGCTGCAGAGTGGTGACTAGTGCCTACACAGGAAAGACTTCTTCCAGTTAAAAAATCAGCTTTGCCCCACCAGACTCCAGCTGAACAAAAATCAGGGGGTAAAGGAAAGAGGCTGCAGCAGCACACTGCTCGGAGGAAAGTGAAGGGCACAGATCAAAGAACAGAGCGGAGGCACCACGGGACCTCTGTAGTTAAGGGCCGCTGGGGGCAGAGCAAACACGTTTCATGGCCTAACTCCTCCTTTCACACATGTGTCAAGCCTTTGGAATTTCACTGGAAAAACTTTATTTCAAAAGTGATCTTTGATGTTTGAAAATAAAAGCAGAAAGGTGATTTCTCAGTACAGAAAGCTGGTTTCAACTGCTGAAGGGACAAGAGGTTCTAATGGGTGGAAGTTGGCACCAGTGCTGAGGGTGTCTGCACGTCTGTCTCCTAGTGCTTGCCTCCTCTTTATGCATCTATTTCTCACTGAGATTTTCCCTGGATGAGACATAAGACTGTCATCTCTCGTGCACTGCCCTCTGCCCTGTCAGGGTCTAATGAGCAATGCTCAGGTCTGGAAGACAAGATGGGTACCAGAGAGAAGGGGAGGGCGTGTGTGTGTCTTGTGTGTGCATGTGTTGTGTGTGTGTGTGTGTGTGTGTGTGTGTGTGTGTGTGTGTGTGTGTGTGAAGGGGCATGGTGAGAAGAAAAACTGCACAAGCCTCGCACGTAAGCAAAGACCAAGTCTGTGTGATGAACACCTCTTCTATGAAGCAGCAGGTGATAGGGAGGACAGTGCTGCCAGCAATGGGGTCTTCTACAGTTTGCACGGGCAGAGAGAAGAGAGTCACTCAGATTTCCAACCTTGAGGATGAAAATAAAACCCAAACTTGAGAACAGAGCAGGGTAAATAGCAACAACTCTGAACTCTGGAACTCCCTCCATCCCCAACCACTTGACTGCTTCTCTGCCTTCATGGGGCCCTTTCGCCCTCCCACACCCCCCTACTTGCTCACCCAGTCCACGAGTTCCTGTGTTTGTGACAATGCAATGCATTGGTACAGCTGCCCATGGGAAGGTGGCACCTTCATGTGTTTTTGTGTATGTGACACAGGCAAAAAGAGATGCTCAATAAAAAAAACTTCTGGATTTGAAGAAATAGAGATTTTTATCTTTCTTATGTATTTCACGACTAGCAAAGCACTTTTAGCCAGGCTTCCCTTAATTAGTCCTGACAAAATCCTGGGAGGAAGGCATTTTCATCCCCTCTCCACAGAAGACTGACCTGAAGCTCAAAGAAGGTGAGTGGCTTTTGTTAGCTGGGACTTAAGTCTAGAGCTTTTAAAATTAGACCCCATTGTCCTACAGTCACTATCCCCACACCCTGTATTAGCAGGTCACCTGTTCCCGAGAAATTAAACTGCGATTTGCAGAAATGGCTGGAAAAGAAATGCCATGAAGGGCCTAAGCATTTCATGGCTCTTTTATATTTCTAGCATCAGTTAACAATTACCCTTGAACTTTCCTTCCTTCCCCCCTTCCTAAGATATCCCAATTGCTTTAGCCAAAAACTCATTCAAACCCCCAAATTCCTGCACCCCCATATCCCAACACACACATCAGCAAGATCAAAGTCATCGGGAAGTGGGTTTTAACGACTCTCTTTCCTCTGCTGTGTTGAAACACCTCCCTCATTTACTAAGTGAGAACAGAGAGGCTAAACAACTGCCTTGCTGTTTTCAGCAGTATTTGAAACAGAACCAGTTCCAGTAAGGCCAGACAACTTGAGGCCCCAGGGAATATGTTGCATTAGCTGCTCCAAATCACAAATGGCCTGTGCCTTAACAGGGAACACGTTTTCCAGGCTGGATCCCAGGCCAACCCGAGGACCTGCTGAGCCTGCACACACCTGGGGCTGAATGCCCCACAGCTGGCCGGCACTGAGGGGAAGTCCCCAGTGTCACTGGCAGGCCTGTGCCTTCTTTACCTTTTCTGTCCCAGCATAAAGCAAACAGAGTGGCTGGTATCAGCCAGGCCTCAGGGCTAACCCAAGTGCCAGGAACTGTGCACACTCTCCCTGCAAGCCCCCCTGTGCATGCGCACGTGCATGAGGTGAAGTCACTCGATAATATTCTTCCTTCTGCCAGAGAAAAAGAAGGTACACCCCAGACGTCTGAACAGGCTTTGATGGGAGGACCCCCACCTCCCATATGCACAGGGGCTACTGGAAACGGGTTTCTCATGTCATACAACTTGCACATAAACCAGGGAGAAGGGTTAAGGACTGAAACAGTGGAAATTTCATAACCACCAACCCCACAGCATTCCAGGTGTCCTCAATCATCCAACCTGCTGGAATTTACACAGAGACTCAGCAAACAGCTCGGGATCAACTGCATGGCTGACCTGATCTGTTCTGTATATTCCACCTGGCTTTTCATTGCTTACCTGTGACCAGAGGCTATGAGTTCAGGGACATCTTTAAGGCCAAATCAGAAAGATAAACAAATCCCTTCCAGATGACACATGTCCTGGGCACCTGCTCTTGGCCCTTAAGCTTTCTCTCTTCTGCCCATGGAAGGCAGTGGGAGGGTGGCATCCACCATGGGGCTCGTGGTGCCTCACTGCCTTGTCCAGCTTTTTCTTACCTGCCTAGGTGTGACTGAACTCCTACTGCTCATGGCTTGGATCATCCCCCTGAGCTTGAAACCACTTCTCTCAGAGCCTTGCTGGGACTTGTCTCTGGGGTCCTTGTTCAGAGCACAGTATAACTGCAGCTCTCAGGGTCATTCACTCATCAACCCTCTACTAAACACCACTGACCTGTCCCGACCCTCCTCTACCTGGAAGTTCAGCAGAGGGCCCATGCCTTTGAATGGGTCCCCTCCACATGATTTCTTAGCCATTTTCTGTGCGGTGAGCACCCACTGTGGGCCTGGACATTCTGCAAGCTTTATCTCATTTAATCTTCACTGAAATTCTCTGAGGAGGCTATGTGTGCCTCCATTTTTGTTTATAACCGAGGAAGCTGAGACCCAGATGGAGAAGAGCCTGGCTCCTTCCTGATCACAGTGTTGGTGTGAAAGGCAGGGCTGGGCGGACTCAGTCTGCTAGGCCCCTTCCTCCTTCTCTGGCCCCTGAGCTTCTGGTGATGCAGACATGTCACTCAGGGTGGAGTACACGGGCTCTGCAGCCCAGCACTGCCACAGAGCCACTCACCACAGGACCCTGTTACCATGGGAGAAAGCCCAAACAGCATGGATACCCTGCCTTAGCGTCTTCCCTTTTGGGCCAGGTGGTACAGCTGCTTTCTGCAGGTACCAGATGCCATTTCTCCTGCTGGCTTGACCTTCCAGAACCCAGTCCTGAGCAAGGAGCACATGCCCTTTCAGCCTCCACCACACACTGGACCAACCTGGGCTGGAATCCCAGCTCTTCTCAGCTGTGGTACTGTAGGTGAGTTAACCGAGCTCTCTGCACCTTTGTTTTTGCATCTGTGAACTGGGATGATGACACCTACACCTCTCCAGGTTGCTGAGGTAGAAGGGATGGTATGGGTGAAGCACTCTCTAAATGCCAGGGAAGTGCTGCTGTTACTATTAATTTCCCAAGCAGTTCTGATGCCCCTCCACCCCTGTGCCCTCCCTGCACCCCTATAAAAAGCAGTTCCTGTAAATTACCCCTTACATAGGGAGGGAGCAGGGCCAGTGGGTGCATCCCTGATTCCCGAGGCTGCAGTGACATGACAAATAAGCTGCAGGCTGACAATGTCTCTAAGACATATTGGAGTTTACTTTGTCGTTTGGGCTTGCCATCTGTGCCATCCCGACGGGGGCTGGCTTCCCAGGCTGCTCTGGGAGCAGGCAGGAGAGTCCACCAGTCCCCAGACAGATATGCAAGCTCAGCCGCCCATGCGTCAGGCTGCCTAATGAGAAGAAGCGGAGTTGGCCCACCGCCTGCCCCAGAGCCAGGCCTTCCTTCCCCAGGAGGGCCAGGCTTTCTGTTCTGCACAGTGTAGGGAGCAGCAGGACTCATCACCTAATGGGCCTTCCCAGGCTACTGGCCAGAAGGGAGAGCAGAATGCAACATGAACTTGACTGCAAAGTTCTTACAGTCAACTCTGGTGCTAAACATCAGGAGGTTGGGGCACACAGAATAACAAGGTCAAGCATGTCCTGCATGGAGTGCACAGTTTAGGAAATGAGAGAGAAACACTTAAAACTAAGAGCAGAATAGTGAGAAAGGCTACTACAGAATTCTGTGGGAGGCACAATGAAGGCACCCAGAGGGCATTGTCTTGATTTGCTGTGTGACCTTGGGAAAGTCACTTAGCCTTTCTGAACCTCAGTTTCTCATTTGTAAAATGGGGTAACAGTAACACTATATTCTCAGGGTGGTTTAAAGGATTAAATGAATTTATATGTGAAGGTAACTTAGGTCAGTAAACATTGACTATTGTTCCTGAAAACAAATAAACACAGAAGTCACTTGCTTCTCTGTGGTAAGGCCAGTCAGGAGAGGACAAAAGTCAGTCACTCATTGCAGGTAATAACACATCAGTCGCCCCAGCCTGAGCACAGCTGTCCATGGGACTCAGAACTTACTGGGCCCAGGCCAACCCTGTCCAGGTTCAGAAATATTTCTCTGTCTCTTGACAGAAAAGATAGGAAGTGGCTAAACTTGCTTAAATTAAAGGTTGTCTGTACTTTTAACCATGAAAAATTACTCTCTGCCTTTCTTTGGAAATGAGCCTTAGCAAGGAGGTGCTGTGGGCATAGTCACTCTCATCCAAAATCACATTAATGACAGGAAACCAGGGAGGCCAGGTCTGTCTGTCAGACAGAAAACCTGAGAGAGAAAGGGCCTGTGGGACTCTATGGCCTGTCTCCATCTGCCAGGATGGCTCTGTGAACTGCAAAATGTGCCTATGGCCACAGAGTCTTCTCCAATAACACACCTCAACAAAATGGAGATGTGATGTCCACAGCTTGTATTTGAATTTTTATGGTTGCAGGTCACATCCCTTTGGCATGTGGGAGCCCCATGCCTCTGAGCACCCACTCACTTACCCAGGTTCTCTGCCAGGACTGTGTTACTGACTAGACCTGGCCCCTGGGCTGGGCACACAGGAGGCCTAGCAACTGCTAAATGAATGCACGCCCTTGTTTAACTCTCACAGTCCCTTGAGAGACAGGGCAAGGAGCCAGGCTACTGACAGGAGCATCAGCAAGTTACAGGATCATGTCCAGCCCAAAAGGCAGCTGGGCTCCAAAACCCTGGCCCCTTTTCCCACACCATGCAGCCCAATGTTCTGGTGGGTACCCCTGGATTGTCACCAGGCATGTTTCTAATGTTTCACAGTTGAGTCTGATATAAGTAGACTTTAATAACAAGGTGATTATTTGGCAAAAAATGGCTGAGTAGGCTGGACCTGGTAGCATGCACTTGGTCCTGCCCGGGGCTGGGGAAACTCTGGAAGCAGGCAGGGCTCCTGCCTGCAGGAGGGGATGAGCTAGCAGAGGGTGCTGATGCGTGTGTGGAGGACACCCCGAGACATGGGTGATCAGGAGGCTGGGGGTGCTCACAGGAGCCTCCAGAGGAGAACAGGAGTTGCCAGGGAGGGCTTTCAGGAAGAGCTGGAGTTGGCACAGGTCTCAGGCTGGTGAGGATGTGGATGGGGGAACAGAAGGCTCTCTCCACAGTAGGAGAAACAACCAAGGCAAAGGCCTTTGTGGGTAGCACCCAGAGGAGGAGCCTCACCTGGCCCGAGGAGTGGCAGCATTCACAGCCAGGGCCAAATGTGACAAGAGAGCGAGCCACAGAACTTTTGGCCAAAAATGCAAGATGGAACAAGAAGGGGAAATTCTATTTTGATGAAAAGTAAAATACACAAAGAAACTTTAAGCATCGTAAACCTTCATGGCCTGAATAACACTACATGGAAACATACAAAATAAAACCGATGGTCAAAATGAGACTGCCATGAAAAGAAATGTGCAAAACAATAAAGCTATCATTCTTTGGTAGAGAATAATGGATCTAGATCTGGATACCTTCAGCCAACCTACTTGAGTAAAGAATAATGGGTTATGTGTGTGCGTGTATCTCAAACATTGTGTCTTACAGAAAGAAGACATGTTTCAGGTGTCAGCAAAGTATTTACTTTTAAAAAAAATTTTTAAAAAATCATATATTAGATCACAAAGACTCAACAAATTTGAAAAACATAAAAATGGAGGACATTCTCTGACCACTATGCGATAAAATTAGAAATTAATAAGAGAAGGTTAAAAAAAAATCTCAGTCACTCAGAGAAAAGTCCTTTCTAACACTTAAGCCAAGGGACAATCAAAACTAAAACTATTATTTATAAATATGAGTACTATATATCAAAGCTACAGAATGCCACCAAAGCAATATATAAGAATATTTATATAATCCTAAATATTAAAAATCAAAAGGACAGAAAACAAATGAGGTAACCATTCAACCTAATAAGGAAGCTATAAAAAACAAAATAACCCAAAAGAAGGTTAAGAAAAGAATTAAGCCGGGCTCGGTGGCTCAGCCTGTAATCCCGTGCCTTGGGAGGCTGAGGTGAGTGGATTGCCTGAGCCTGCGGGTTTGAGACCCGCCTGGGCAGGCGAAACCTCATCTCTACAATAAATCAAAAAAAATTAGCCGGGCGTGGTAGTGCACGCCTGTAATTCCGGCTACTCGGAAGGCTGAGGTGGATGGATCGCCGGAGCCCAGCAGGTCGAGGCTGCGGTGGCCGGAAGTGGCCACTGCACTCCAATCTGGGCGACGGAGTGAGATGTCAACTCAACAAAAAAAAAAGAAATTGATTCACAAGTTGCATTTTATCACGTTAGTAGAAAATGTAGAAAAGTCATAATTCATGCCCATCACTAGCACTGACAACAGAATTTGATAAACTGGAAGGAATGTAGCTAATTGGGGAAGATGGTGCATAAAAACACCTACAGCGATGTGAAATGGAAATTCGGCAACAGTACAACAGTTATCTTGTCAAGAAGTCAAGGATGTGTGGCTTACTTTATCTACAATGAACTGGAGGTCCTGGTGAGTACCCTAGAGAGAGAAAAAGAAAGGCAGGTGAACAGGACAAGTGTGGAAATTCTATAGATAAGATTTTGTATGTGGCCGAGGCAAGAGGGTTGCCTGGGCTCAGGGGTTTGAGACTGGCCTGGGCAACTTGGAGGGACCTTGTCTCTACAATAAATAAAAAAATAATAATAAGCCAGGTATGGTAGCATGCTCCTGTAGTTCCAGCTACTTGGAAGGCTGAGGCATAAGGATCACCTAAGCCCAGCAGGTCGAGGCTGCGGTGGTTGTGAGCATGCCACTACACTCCAGCCTGGGTGACAGAGTGAGACTCCAACTCAAAAAAAAAAAAAATATATATATATATATATATATTAACATGAATATGTAGTTTTGGCTACTTGGAAGGCTGAGGTGGAAGGATTGCCAGAGCCCAGCAGGTTGACGCTGCGGTAGCTGTGAGCACGCCACTGCACTCCAGCCTGGGCGATGGAGCGAGACGCCAACTCAAAAAAAAAAAAAAAAGACTCAAAGGATTTTCAGATGAATAATTAAAGTCTATACTGACACTTAGCAAGGACACTGGTTAAAAGACCAATGCTTCCATTTTTTCCAGGTGCTAGTAATAGCACTGTAAAAGACACTTTTAGATCATCATCAATATTAAATGCAGAGTGAGAAGTCTCGCAACGGTTCTGGGAAACCTTTATGAAGAAAACAACAAAACATGATTGAGACCAAACTAAGGAAGATTAAAATGAACAGAAATACCAAGTCCATGAACTGGAAAACTCAATACTGTGTGGGTATAAATTAACCTTTGAACCCATCTACAGACTGAGTATAATCCCAATTTGTTCTTCATTGAAGTGCTGATTCTAATCCTGGCTTTTTACATCTAGAAAAGAGGTGAAGCTGGCAGGTGGTGTCCCTGGACACCTGCTGGCCACTATGAGGGCTCTAGTCTGTACGTGGGTGACCTGGAGGCTGCTGTGGGATTCTGGGTGGAGTGACTCCATCCGGCAGCCTCAAGAGATGCCTGGGCCATCCTGATCATAGACCATCAGCAGCAAAGCAGCAGAGACATGTGACAATGCTGCAGCCAAAGCTAGACAAGACATGACAGCAGTTGGGACAGGGGTCATGGAAGTGGAGTGTGGTGGTTCAATCCTGGAAACAATCTTAAATCAGCACCAAAAGAATGTGGTGGCGCAAGCCTGTAATCCCAGCACTTTGGGAGGCCAAGGCGAGAGGACTGCCTGAGTCCAGGGGTTCGAGATCAGCCCGGGCAACTTGGTGAGACCTCACCTCTACAGTAAATTTTAAAAATTAGCTAGGCATGGTAGTGGGTGCCTGTAGTTCCAACTACTTGAAAGGCTGAAGCGGAAGGACCGCCTGAGCCCAGCAGGTGGGAGACTGGGGTGGCCATGAGCGTGCCAACACACTCCAGCCTGGGCGACAGAGGGAGACTCCAACACAAAAAAAAAAAAACTGTCCTGAAGAGGGAGGGTGGAGTGGGAGAGACAGAAAAGTCAAAGTGACTCCAAGTTTTCCACATCAAGAACACTAAAAGGTTGGAGTTGCCATCAGCAGAGATGTGGAAGGTCATTCCTGGAGAAGGCTTTTGCAGGGAGATAAATTCGATTCAAGACACGCTGAAATGGACATGAGGGCAGGAAGACATATGGATGAGAACATTTTCTAGAAGCATGGGCAATGGGATCAAACCTGTGAAAGCCGCCAAATAACCAGGGCAGTAGAACTGAAGGATGAGAACGGCGTATTTCCATAAGGGAACACCACTGAGCCTAACTGCCACTCCATGGACAGCTCAAGTATAACTGCAGATAAAAAAATCTCCGTATACCCAGCTGTTTGGGAGGGTGAGGCAGGAAGATCATTTGAGCCCAGGAGTCTGAGGTAGGAGGGCGCCACGATCGTGCCTATGAACAGCCACTGCCCTCTAGGCTGGGCAACATAGTGAGACCCATCTCTAAAAAAAATAAAGAATAAAAAACTCTTACAAGCTGGGCACAGTGGCTCATGCCCGTAATCCCAGCACTTTGGGAGGCCAGGGTGGGAGGATTACTTGAGCCCAGGAGTTCAAGACCAGCCTGGACAACATAATGAGACCTCATCTCTACAAAAAATCAAAAAAACTAGCTGGGCATGGTGGCACCTGTCATCCCAGCTACTCGGGAGGCTGAAGCAGAAGGATCGCCTGAGCCCAGGAGGACAAGTGGTGAGCCGTGATGATGCCACTGCACTCCAGCCTGGGCAACAGAGTGAGACCCCAACTAAAAAAAAAAAAAAGTCTTATATACAACAGTACATGCAGTATGATTGCAATTACATGCAATATAACAGGTGACAATATTAAGTTATGATGCAGGTATGCAAACACAGGTTTTGAAAAACTAAAGCAAAGCAAGGTTATTATCTTCCTATAAATCAGACTGATTTTATCTGAGAATCACTTCAGGCAGGGAATCTGACGTAAAGGCTTTTTCTCTGTCTAGGCCTGAAGGTCACGATGTGCATGTTCATTCTAGAATATTTGAGTTGCCTCCACATTTGTCTTACACAGTTGCCTGCATGTATGTCCCATTTTGCAATAAAATGCTACGAAATTACTACAATTTACCACGATAGCACACTGAAGAAAAAAATAATCTCTAGGGCAAACTCTCCGGGTCCCCTCCCACTGTGGGAGTTTTTCTGTCCTCTCAATAAATCCTGCATTTTCAAAAAAAAAAAAATCTCTAAACATCTAAGCATCCACTGATCTCTAATCTTATAATATTCTGATGTTATATGACTCAACACGAATCCACGACAGTAACTCTCAGCAGCAGAGGAATAACTGTAACGTTCCTAGCATGACATGAAGAGAACGTGCAGAAAGGAGCTTGAAACGGCGTTGGGCCCAACACTTTCTTGACAAAATGAGGCACAAAACGAGGATGCCTGTCACCTCACTCCTAGTCAACAAGACGCAAGAAATCCTCACAGAGAATAAGCCAGTGAGTGGCACTTGAACCCAAGCCATCTTTCCACTTCCTGGGCCCTTTCTCCAGAGACAGAACCCGCACGGCCCGCCTGCGACCATCACTGTGCTTCTCCATCGACACCACCAACTTGGTTGACACAGAAACGGAGCCAGTGGCAGAATTCAGTCTCACACAGCCACACTGAGAAGGCCAAGCGGCACCACTCCACCCGTCCGCCTGGGCATGTGAGTCTGGCTTTCCAGGTCGCGGCTGGGCCCAACGTAGCCAGCTCCTTCTACGACGGTGTGAGCAGCTGGGACACAGCGAGAAAGCTCCGAAAGGACAGCTTCACGTTCCCCCACTGGAGGCTCACACTGACCTCAGCCTGGGGTCACCGGCTTCCAGCCCTGTTCCCCACTCCAGGTGATTAACTTCTGTGGGACCCCCAGGGATCAGTAAAATAAGGCCAATCCAGTTTGAAGAATCCAGGACAATTATCCAAATTCAGTGTTTATGTACAAAGTGTGGGGACATTGTATTTTTTTTTTTAAGTTGAAGTCTCACTCTGTCGTGCAGTGGCACGATCATGGCCACTGCAGCCTCCACCTGCTGGGCTTAGGCAATACTTCTGCCTCAGCCTCCCAAGTAGCTGGGACTACAGGCATATGTCACCACACCAGGCTAATTTTTTTATTTATTGTAGAGACGAGGTCTCGCTAAGTTGCCCCAGCTGGTCTCCAACTCCTGAGTTCAGGCAATCTTCTTGCCTCCTCATGCCAGCACTTTGGGATGTGGTGTGAGCTTCCGTGCCCAGTCTATAAGGTACTTTTTACAGATGAAGAAGAAAATCCCAAGCATCTATCCCTTTCCAGAAAATAAAGATGCCAGTTACTATTCCATCGTAAAAAGTGATTCCTAGCTGGGCTCGGTGACTGAGCCTATAATCCCGCACTTTGGGAGGCTGCGGTGAGTGGATTGCCTGAGCCCGTGGGTTCGAGACCCACCTGGGCAACTTGGCGAGACCTCATCTCTACAATAAGTCAAAAAATTAGCCAGGCGTGGTAGCGCGCGCCTGTAATTCCAGCTACTTGGAAGGCTGAGGCGGAAGGATCGCCGGAGCCCAGTAGGTCGAGGCTGGGAGCGGCCACTGCACTCCAGTATAGGCGACAGAGTGAGACTCCAACTCAAAAAAAAAAAAAGTGATTCCTAAATAATCATACCTGAACATGTCTTGTGTTAAGTCTCATTTCCTAGGACTGAGTATTGATTTCTGAAGGTGAAACAACAGGAAACAGAAAATCACCAACTCTCCACCCTGCCAAGCCTCATGGATGTTTCTGTGAATCTCTGTGATCCACCAGGGTATCTTCCTCACTGTTTCTGCGGACTCATATACTTTTTTCTGTAACAGTGCAGAAGAGAGATTTTCGATATTTCTGGAAGATTCTCTCCCCCAGTAGCATTCTTGAGACTAAGTCCTGGAGTCCCACCTGTCCTCACTCAAAAGAAGAGAGGGGACCTGAGGAACTGATGACACGCTCTCCAGGGACGAGGAAAGATATCTCCCTTGTTTTAAGCTGTCGGTTTGGGGTCACTAGTCACGGCCGCCCTAGGACACGAACACACCAACTGCCCAGCTGCCCTGCCCGTGCCTCCTGCGTGTCTGAAGTGCAGTCTGACATGCATGTGGTCATGACACCCCCGCCCAGGACGAGGGTTCCTCTGACCTCTTCACACTCTTTCATCCTACGGGATGTGGTTTCTCAGGTCTGTCCTTCTCTGTTGAGTGGTAACCGTGAGACTCCAGGGCTCGGCCTTGAAAATGTTACTGGGGAAAAGAATCTCAGAGAGAGAGAATTTTCCTTTTTCTTTTTTTT
>CAUYQG010259796.1:0-16797 GCA_963574415.1 Tarsius wallacei | reverse complement strand
GACCTGCTGGGCTCCGGCGATCCTTCCGCCTCAGCCTTCCAAGTAGCTGGAACTACAGGCGCGCGCTACCATGCCCAGCTAATTTTTTGATTTATTGTAGAGACAAGGTCTCGCCAAGTTGCCTGGGTGGGTCTCTAACCCACAGGCTCAGGCAATCCACTCTCCTTGGCCTCCCAAAGTGCTGGGATTACAGGCTGAGCCACCGAGCCCGGCCCTCTTAGTATCTTTTAAGTCTCTGTTTTATTTACAATTATGGCTCTTTCTCATTCCTGATACTATTTTTTCTTCTCCTTGTTATGTCTATAAGTCTTTCCAAATACCCGTTTTGGGCTTTGCTGATCTTTTCAACTGTATTTTTGTTATTGCTGGTGCTGAGTTCTGACTTACCTTTACTAGCCCTTCCTTCTCTTCTTGAGCTAATTCTATTGTTCCTTTTTTCTGGACTTCTGATTTTGAAAGCTTCGCTTGTTAATTTCCAGCTATTTTTCTTTTTATACACTCTGTGTATTGTTATATTTAACAATCAAAAATGTTTTTTAAAATTCTCACACATCTAGAAATTTAAAATCACACTTGTAAATAACTAATCGATCAAAGAAGATAATTATAATTGAATGTAAAGAATAACTACAGCCGGGCTTGGTGGCTCAGCCTGTAATTCCGTGCTTTGGGAGGCTGAGGTGAGTGGATTGCCTGAGCCCGCGGGTTCGAGACCCGCCTGGGCAACTTGGCGAGACCTCATTTCTACAATAAATCAAAAAATCAGCCGGGCGTGGTAGCGCGTGCCTGTAATTCCGGCTACTTGGAAGGCTGAGGTAGAAGGATCGCCGGAGCCCAGAAGGTCAGTCTGGGCGACAGAGTGAGACTCCAACTCAAAAAAAAAAATAGAATAATTACCATCAAGTGACAAACTTGTGGGATATGGCACAGTGACATTGTTAAAAAGAGCCATTTGAAACACTGTGCTGTTAAGCCAATAGATGGAAAAGGGGGTCGTTATTCGCTGGAAACCCTGTTACCAAAGGGAAATTAGGTTGTTGGTACAAAAGAGGCAGAGAGGATGATGTCTAGAACCATGATGATTCCTGTGGTGGCTTCTTAGCATTTGCTCACCTAATAGTCCTGGTCCATGAAATACTGAGGCAACCTAATAAAGCCAAGACAAGAGCTCAGATCCCAAAGGAATTAAGTACTGGGTCACCCCACCAAATAAAGACCCCTATGGGTTCAATGCTCTCACAAAGAATAAGAGAACATGAAATGAACAGTGAGAGAAGGTAGCTCGAATGACCAGCTGAAGACTTGTGACCAGCTGCAGAGGCAGGGGCTGTAACCATAGGTGCATATTACTGAATTCACGCCCCCTCCCACTACTTTACCTAAAGAATACCTGGAGCAGCTAATGTTTTTGAGTTGTAGGTGAGAGTACGTCTACATTGACATGACCCTAAACTGATATTGTAGCTGCTGGGAATTCCTGTGTTTCCTGTCTTGAGAACATTGGAGTTTTCACTTGGATAAAGGACAAGAGTGGGTGTGAGGGTGAACAAGGTGGATTTTGCCAGACATCTTCATTTCTCCATTCACATTCCACACTCTCCTCTGCTCTGCTCTCGGCCCTAGGAAGCCAACCTGTGTGGATGATAGAATCCTAGTACTAGGGCTTCCAGTTCCGTATGGTAGTGGCGAACCCCTACCCTGAGGCAAAACAGAAGGAAGAAGGAGAAGAGGATGGCATAGTTATTCCTCTGGTCCCCTCCCCGTAGGGTTACTCTGGGCCAATTGTGTCCACCAACCAAAGGTCACTGGTCAAAGAGACCCTCTCTACACAGCCCACTCCTTCCAGGTTTTGGAAACACTGTCTTTATTCCTTTGGGCCCAGGAGTGAAACAAGTCTAAGGTCCTATCTCTGAGATACTGAATTATTTCTTGTAATTTTCCTACATGCTGCCTACATTTTTGTCAATACTCCCTTTATTAAAATCTCCTTGAGTTATCCTAATTTGAGAATGCTACATTTTTTTTCTATTGGATATATGTGATGAACCAGGAACAGGGTCCTTGAACCAAGAAGCACACTGCAATTGATTTTAATGACTTCTTCCAGGGTCATTAACTTAGATTCTTACTTAATAAATCTGTTTTTAATTGGGCAATTTTCCATTATCTCCTGGTCACCATTAATTGCAAATTGTTCAAGGACAGTAGTTAGCTAATCACAAATATTTACCATATTTTCAATGAGAATGTTTTCATCTGTGTTCATTGTGTTGTCATTAACATCATGACTTCCCATCAACCCTTATCTGTATTTATCAGCAATTTCCCCATCATGCAAAGAATGAACAATAGATGAATACCTTTTCTTGTACTTTCAATGTATTTACACTTTTGGCTGATACACGTTTTTGTACAAGAATAAAGTTTTATGTCATCATCTCATTAGTCACAAAAATTCTTCAAAACCTTTATGGGCAGGTTTGTTTGCAAAAGTCATAATAGTCTGTGTCAAGCATTGGTTAATGTTGCTTTATCAACATCATTCCAAACATTAGCAATTGTGTAAATGTCATTCTTAAGGTTGAACTCTTCTGAGGATTCATAGAATCTTAGTCTCTGTGATTATAGCAAGCACAGAGTCTGAACAAAGTGCTTACCCTTCCTCCAAAATTCTTTGTACATGGGCTATAAAACTCATATCCCACTGAGGAGAAATAAAAGCTGGAACACTGCTTTCCACAAGTTGATCAGGAAGGGGTTGTGCATAGCAGTTTTCCAGGAATAATAACAAGGTCACAGATCACCACCAAATAAGTTCTGGTGCCAGATTTACACAAAAGTAGATTATGAATCTGTATCAATGTCCCAGCTGTTGTTTGGTTAGAAGTGTCCAGAAATATCTCTTTCCATACTTATACTTTCAATGTTCTCATGTCTTTGTATTTAATGTGAGTTTCTTGTTTATATGACATAAGGATTTAGGTTTTAAAAAACTCAATCTCACAATCGTTTAATTAGTGCATTAAGTTCATCTATGCTTACAGTATCAGAATTATTGAAAAATGTGACTTTATTTTTACCAAATTGCCTTTTGAATTGTACACACACTTACATACACACACATATATGCATACATACGTGTACACACATACACATATACCTTCTTGCATTCCAAATCTAAAAACTTGCCTGGATTCTTTTTTTACTTGTTCATCTTTGTGATTTTATTCTTTATTTATTTACATATTTTAGTCATGTAGTTCAATAATTTGTAGTCTCTGGGGCTCTAAAACTATTGTTTATTGTCTCTGCCTATTCTCACTCACAGAGATTTGGTGATCTTTGACAATGAGCCTTTTGCTTGATATTAATTTGGGTGTCCGACTCATGTCAGCCTAAACTGGGGACACTTATAGTCAGAGAGGAACTCTCTCAGGATCCCCTCATCCTCACTCTCAGGTCCTAGCACAGGACTCCTTGGACCAGCCTCCCCATCTCATGGCCTTCCCAGAAGTCTGCATTCTCAGCTGCCTCTACTTTCCAGAATAAAACCCTAACTGCTCAGATTCTAGCCCCACCTCTGATCATAGTTTTTTGGAGGGAGGAAGGGGAGTTAGTGGAAGGGTCATTGGAGTATGCTTCCCTTCTTGTGAAGCTTGTGATTCCTCAAAGGGTATGTCCTAACTAGGGTCTAGTTGTTTCTTGGTGAATCTGGTCAGGTAACACATTAGAAGCTAAATAATTGGGTTTGAAAGAACACACCTTGCAAGGTCGGTTTAATTTTTCTTAAGTAGTTATTGTCTAGTGTACTATTATGGGTTGAATTGTGTCCCTCCAAAAAGATACATTGGAGTCCTAACCCCCGGTACCCTTGAGTGTGACCTTACATGAATATAGTGTCTTTTCAGAGGTAATGAAGTTAAAATCAGGTTATAGAGTGTGCTGCTTTAATATTTTTCATAAGACAAGTCTGCTTCACAATTAATTCTCTCAGTTTTTGCTTGTTTTGGAAAGTTTTTATTTCACCTTTATTTTTGAAAGATAGTTTTGTTGTATATAGGGTTCTTGATTGAAAGTTTTTTTTTCTTTCTTTCAACACTCTGAATATGTCATCCCATTGTCTTCTGGCCTTCATTTCTTCAAATTAGAAATCAGCTGTTAAGCTTACTGTGGTTCCCTTTTATGTAATGAATCACTTTTCTGTAGCTCCTTTCAAGGTTTTCCCTTTATATTTAGCTTTCAATATTTTGACTATGATGTGTTTAGATGTGGATCTCTGTATTTATACTTCTTGAAGTTTGTTGAACTTTTTGGAAGTGTAGACTGGTGTTTTTAATAAAATTTGGAAAGCTTTCAGCCATTTAAAAAATCTTTTCTTTCTGTCTTGTTCTCTCTTCTCTGGTACTCTCATTATGTATATGTTGGTGCACTTCATGGTGCCCCACATTTCTCTGAGTCTTGCTCATTCTTCATTCCTCTGTTTTTCTTAAGATTGCACAATCTTGATCTATTTGTCAGTTTGCTTATTCTTTCTTTGCCAACTCAAATCTACTCTTGAGCCTTTCTGGTGGATTTTTCATTTCAGTTGTTGTTCTTTTCAACTTTAGAATTTCAATTTGATTCTCTTTCAAAAAATCATTTATCTCTTTGTATTGATATTGTCTATTTCATGAGTCATTGGCACCACACCTATTGTAATTCTTTAAGCATGGCTTCCTTTAGTTCTTTGAACATATTTATAGTTCATAATCTGTGTTTGCTAAGTTCAGCATCTGAACTCCATTCACCCCACACAGATACATACATGCATGCTGCCATAAAACTGTTTCTTTTGCCTGCTTTTATCCCTTCTGTGTATGGTTTGCACTTGCCTGTTTCTTTGCAATTCTCATAATTTTTTTGTCAGGAACCAAACATTTTAGATAATATTTTGTAGCAACTCTCAATACTCCCTCCTGTTTCTTCTAGAGCTTAATATTGTAGTTATTTGTTTAGTTACTTGTATATTGGTTTAGCAACTTGACTAAACTAATTTTTTGACATCTGTTTCCCCCACAAATGCAGCCTGTGATGTCCCTGCTCAGATTTTCCATCTTGTTTTTCATCCTATTTCTTCCTAGGAGTTGCCATTGGATCTGTATAAACCTCTTACTGGTGAGAAGTTATGCTTAAGCTCTTTTAACCAGTTAGAGTTTCACCCTCTACTTTTGGAAGCATCTTTCATAGATCAGAGTGTTTTTTGCCCCATGTTCAATCAGGAACTAATAGCTCAGAGTTTCTTTCTCCAGTCACTCCTGAGAGCGATCAGCCTTGGGCATGCACACAGTCTTCTAGACTACCAGGAAATGAGTGCAATTTTATTTTTAAGCCTGACTTCCTAAGAATCCCCTCTGGGTCAGAGTAATTTATTGTTCAGCCATTGCTTGGTCAGAGGTTGTGCTTAAGCCCCTTGTGCCAGTAAGACTGTGTGTTTTACTAATGGATCTGTATGTGGTTTAGGGAGTGACTTCAAGTCTGCCACCCTTCCTACTTTGATTTCTTCTAAGTGGGTGCAGCCTAGCACATGTGTACAGTCTCCTGAATCCTTGGAAATGACTGTAATCCTAGAAAAGATATTCTTGGTTGTTTCTTTACCTGATTCTCTGTTGAATTTCTAGCCTTACCTTTCACTTGCTGCCATGAGCATCTTGCTGATATCAGTCCCCTCTTAATTGCTGACCACCAAGATTCCCATTATTTTTGACAGCTTCTTCAGGATTATTTTCAATAAAGTCAGTCCACACAGGAAAGCTGTGGAATTCTCCCTCCCTAAAGCCTGACTCTCTCCGTGGCAGAAACATTTGCTGGGTGCAGAGAAATCAGACCATTTCTCCTGGAGTGATATCCTGTTCTACGAGTGGGAAATGGAGTGGGGGATTGTATCCCTGGGTCTTCTCGGGTTGCCCCTCTCAGCATAGAACCTTTGCCCTGCAAGGGAATTAGGGACCAGCACTTCTGGTCTGCTGTACCTGTGGTAGAGACTTCTCCCTAGTAGGAGATAAGTAGGTAAAAGGAGTGTTATGGGTTGAATTGACAGATTCAAATCACAAATTATATGTTGAAGTCCTAACCCCTAGTACTCCAGAATGTGACCTTATTCAGAAATAGGGTCTTTACAGAGGTAATCAAGTTAAAATGACATCATTAGGGTGGGACCTAATCCAATATGACTGGTATCCTTACAAAAGGGGGAAATGTGGACACAGAGACAGACATGCACAGAGGGAAGACGTGTAAAGACACATGGGGAAGATGCCTTGTGAAGACAGCTCCATCTACAAACTAAGCAGTGTCAAAGATTGCTGGCAAACCATGAGAAACTAGGAAGAGGCAAGAAGGATTTTTTACAGGTTTCATAGGAAGCATGGTCCTGTGGACACTTTGATTTCCATCTCCTAGCATTCAGAACTTCTGCTGCTCAAGTCTCCATTCTGTGGTTTTGTTTTTGTTTTTTTGATAGGGCCACTCTCAGCTGTGATTGCCTAGAAGTGTGACAGGTTTGCAAAGGTAAGAGAGATTTGCAGGCTGTCCCTTCTGGGGTGAAACTGCAGAAGGCTAGGAGCTGAGGGGTCAGCCATGTTCTTGTTGACACCCATCCAGAATAGAGCATACAGAGTGGAGTTTCTGTCGTATGGTGCTGGGGGTAGGGGATGGGAGAACGCTATGGTTCACATGCTACAGACTCACTGTCTTATTGAGATTTTATGGCCTTCTTGAATAAATGTCTCTTCATTTTTTATATGCCCTTAGAACAGTTACTGGAGACTTTAAATAATTGATTATAAGTATTTTTCATAAGTTAAACAGTTGTTTCACTAGAGAGAGGGTCCACCAAGCTCCTCATACCACAGTTCTGGAAGTGACATCTCTTCCACTGTTGATGGATTGGGATAGAAGATGATACTGTCACTCTGCCCCCAACCCCTCCCTGATGGGACTAGAGTCCGTCCCCAGCTCCTGCTTTTAGTGGAGACAACCAACTCTGAGATCCACATCTCTCCCTGCCCTCTGCAGAGCAGCAGAAACAGGAGGGCAGAAGAGGGCTCCTGACCTCGTCACACAGCTGAGGACTTGGCACCTTGGAACTGGCGTGATCCCTGGGGGCACCAGGAAGCAGATCAATTCTGTGGGACAGGTGACCTATCCCGGGAAAAGGGGAGCAGCAGGAGGGAGAAAAGGCAAAGGGAAGTGGGAAGCAGGGCTGGGGCATCTCCAGGTTCATCCACACATAGGGACAGAGCAAAAAATGGGGTGGTGGGATTGGAGGCTCAGAGTCAGGGCCCCGCCAGATACAAACAGCCCCTAACTGATGCTCAGAACATGGCATTTTACTTCCTCTTCTCTCTCCCTGAAAAAGATACTATTTCCCCCAGTTTAGCCTTTTGAGATGAAATGCTTTATTAATTCAGAGGTCAAGGGTAGAAACAGACAGCGTACAAGCCAAGTCCAGCAGGTCCATCAGTCTCAGAGCCAGGAAATCTGTCTGGTCCTCCTAGCCTTTACTCATCTTAATCTTCTCTGAGGACCAGAGGCTTTCTGATAAGGGTTCCCTTTTTGCCCAGGGACACCGTCAGCTCAGGGCACTGTGTTGTAGACCCCGTAGTTGTCCTGCTGGGTGACGTGCAGCTTCCAGGGAAAGAGGCGCTTCTGGGAGGGGAGACCTTGCACCTGCCTCACCATGAGTCCCACGTCCTCATCCGAGAGCAGCCGGACCAGATCCCCCTCAACATCCCGGTAATTCAGGGCGATGTCCTCCCTCTGGAACTCCCGCCTACAGGGGAAAGATCAGTGTTAATCAAAGGCCCAAAGAGAGAATCCAGGGCCTTGGGACTAAGCGTATGGGCAGTAAGAGGAGGCAGAGAGAGTTTTATGGCCTGAATCTAAAAATCACAAAGCTTGATACAGGTCATGATCATCCAAGTAGCCCAACATCCCACTGTACAGATGGAGAAACTGAGGCCTAAAGGGGAAAAGGGACATTCACAATAAATGAGTGACAGCCTGAAACTTGTGTATAAATCTGCTAAAGCCTTAAGAACTAACACGAGGAAGAGGGATGAGCTTGGCTGGACACAGAACAGTGCAGAATAAAGCCCCAGAGAGACACTTGTGAGGGGCTATCATGGAGAACCTTGTAAGGACTGGGACTGTCTGATGCAGGTGCGGGAAGATGGGCATTCTTTAACCTGGCTGGCGAATGTAGAAGCTGACCTGAGCGTTCTATAGGTAATTTGACAAAATGGGTCAGAAGCCTAGGAGACTTGCAAACACTTTGGTCTCCAAATTCCACTTCTTGAAAATCACAAGGAAATAATCAGAAAAGTCACCCAATAGGAGAACAAAGATGGTCCTCGCAACATTGCTTAGAGTCATAAAAAAATGGAAGGAACCCTACATGAAAAAAGGCTGACTATGTTAGTGATGGTGCATACATAGAAGAGTTCAATACAGCTAAAGGAGTATTCGTGTGTGCATGCGTGTGCGTGTTGTATGTGACTGATGAAGTCTGGATGCATATCACATAGTGACAGGAGTAGAATTATGAGGTGATTTCATTTCTTTGTACCTTTCTGGCATGATTACTGACATTTCTTTTTAAATGAGCAGGTCTTACTTTTACAGTCAGACATGCAACAACGCTTTTGTCAGTCCTTAAAATAACCTTCCAACAATGGCCTGGACCTTGGGAAGTAGTGAGTCCCTGATGGTGGATGGTTCAAATCCAAGGCTTTTAGTGAGAGAGACTTTAGCCCCAGCTACAGATTCAGATCTGAACTCCCAAGCTGTGACCTCAGCTAAGTCCCTGGACCTCTCTGCAGCTCCCGGCTCATCTCCAGCACGGGGAGAGGATACCTAACCTGCAGGCCAGGCTGCGGATAAGATGAGAAGGCCAAATAGATGCCAAGCACCTAACACCTTGCTACTAGCATCTCTCCCTCCATCCTCTTCCCAGGGCAGCTGATGCCCTGCCCTGTCCCCAGTCCTCACCTCATGAGCTCCAGCAGGTCTTTGAAGAGTGGGGTGCTGCTAAGATCTTCCTCCACTGCAATATCCCTGAGGGGGCAACAGGCAGAGGTGAGGGGCACCAGGCCAGAAGGGGGAGAGCAGTGGGGGCCAGGGATGAGGCTGGCCAGGCCACGCTGACCTTGGCACAGCATTGTGGCTTGTCTGAAAGGCAAGCTTTGGAGTGGGGGACGGACACAAGGGAGTGTGGGGGAGTGGGGGGTGGTAGGGATGGCAGTCAGGATGGCCAGGCCACTCCCTCCCAGGCCACGAACTTGATGGTGCTGATGGTGTCCTCGTAGTAGTAGCAGCGCAGCCAGTTGGTGGGGTCCTCCTCCTCAGGGAAGTCTTTGAGGATCTTGACGAAGGACAGTGGGAAGATGCCTGTGGCTCCCCGGACAGTGCCCTGGGGAGGAAGGGAAGGGATGCCCGGTTGACGGGAAGAAAGGCAAGAGGGCCACACCTTGGAGCCCCCAACCCTTTAATAAGGACAGGCAGACAAGGTCTGGGCCCCCTTATGTGGAAGAGGGGGAAGAAAAGTGAGGAAGTTCACCAAGCTGTCCGCCTTAAGAAGACTTATATTTCAGTTTTAGAGTAGGTGAAGATCTGAATTGGTCTGGAAAGCTGCTTTCATTATATTCATTCGTTTATTCATTTATTCATCCAACAAAGACATCTTGAGCACCAGCTCTGTGGCACGCTCTGAGATCTCAAGGTAGACAGAAGTCCTCGCCCTCATGGAGTTCCCAGTGCAATAGCGTGTGACGGCCGTGAAGATGAACCGCCACCAGTATGGTGAGTCGGATGGTGAGAGGGACTCAGGAGTTAAATAGAGCAGAAGAGGGAGAGGGTGAGGGGTGGGAGGGGTCTGCTGGTGATTCCCACACATTCGTTCATTCCAGAGATGCCGCCGAGCACCTACTTAGAGCAAGTAGGCCAGAAACCTCTTTCTCCGGCCCAGGCCTCTCTCCAAAACGCAGGCCCAAGACCCAGCCACTGCCTGGGCTTAGTGCACAGGCTTTTCTTAATCTTCACCACACTGTGAAAAATGGATTATTTACACACCGTTTTGCAGACATATAAACTGAGGCTCAGAGTGATTCCTGCCCTGCTGCCCTGCCCCTCCTCCAGCCTGCGGCCAGAATTGGTCAGCTTACTGACACATAGGACTTTCCAGAAAACAGGAAGGAAATAGATGTTTTTTGTTTCTGGAGAGTGACCCAGAGAGACCCTCAGGCGGCTGTAAGCTGTGGAGTTCCTGAGACAGAGCTCCAGGATCAGGGTAAAATCAAAACTGCTAAGTTGGCCAGACCAGGGTCCGCTTGCCGTTCCCCAGTCCATGGGCACCAAGGACTCTCGAAGGTTCTGGGACTCCTGGGGGCTGGGCCTGCCTCTGGACCCATCCCAGAAGCTCCTTCGGGCACCCCTCTTATCGCCCCTCCCCCAGGAGCACTGAGTCAAGATAATTTCATTGCATAAGGACCTAATACAAAAAGCTGGCCCCAGGTCAGGGCAGGCCGGGGCAGACCAGGGCCTACACAACGTCCTACTCCACTCACTGAGTCAGAACAAAGCCCTTCTGCGGGCCACGCTGGGACAAAGCAGTGACCGGGACAGGCCCTGGCTTTGAAGTGTCATTTAAGTCACCTAAGGACCCGTGCATCAGCCTGGCGCCATGCATCCAGGTTCTTGGGCAAGCCCTGGACATCTACCATGTCTGTCACCCCTTCCAGGAAGGGTGTGAAGAAACTTGCACAGAAAAGGAAACCGTGGGGTTGAGCAAGTCTCCAAAGGTCTACAAAGCAAGTTAAAAGTGGAGCTCGAACGTGGCCCTCAGGCTATCTGGAGCTCACCTCCTCATCCACCTTTCATTGCTGCCTGCGCCAGAGGCAATGTGATCCCATGTTATGGGCCTGTGCTTCTCAGCTGGGGCCCTTCTATCCCCCCCAGGAGCATGTCTGGGAGACCGAGGTGATTGTTGCAACTGAGGGGTGCTGCTGGCACCTAGTGGGAAGCCCAGGGACTCTGCTAAACACCCTATATTGCTCAAGGCAGTCCCACGAGAAGGAGTTATCTGGCCCCAAATGTCAACAGTGCCACTGCCGGGAAACCCTGGTACAGACTGAGAAATGAAACTCACTTACTGACCTGAAGCAAACTGTTTCACAGGGTCAGGACCAAAGTCAGGTGCACGAGCTCCAGAATGTTCTGCTCCCACCACACACCTGCCTCCCCAGTGGCTGTGTTCCCACAGTCTCCCCACACCTGCCTGGAACTCCAAACTATCCTCAGATGACATCTCTTTCCTAAGGCCATATCTGACCCTGGCTCAGTCTCTGACCCACCACTATACCTGAGGCGAGCTTACTTCGAAACTCACCTCCATCCTCACCTCCAACCTCACCTCCATCGTCACCTCCAACCTCTCCTGCATCCTTACCTTCAACCTCACCTTCAACCTTATTTCCAGTTTCACCTTCATCCTCACCTCCACCCTCGCCTCCGTCCTTACCTCTATTCTCACCTCCATCTTCCAGCTCCAACCTCACCTCCATCCTCACCTCCAATATCATCTCCATTCTCACCTACAACCTCTCCGCATTCTCATTTCCATCCTCATCTCCAACCTCGTCTCTAATCTCATTTCCATCCTCACCTCCACCCTCACCTCCATCCCTACCCCATCTCTAATCTCACCTCCAGCCAGTCTTTGTTGATCCGACTGAGAAGGAAGATCACATCTCCAGCTTTGAAATTCAGCTCCAGTTTGCTGTTTCCAGTGAAGTCAAACAGGGCCTGGGAAGACGAGCAGGGTCAGGAGGGAGGGAGGAAACATTAAGGTCCTACTAAAGTGCCTTACACACTTTGGTGTCCCATTTTACAGATGAAGAGTCTGAGGCTCAGAGAGGAAGAGTGACTTGTCTGAGGCCACCCCATTTGTTAGTGGAGAAGATAGGATTTGAACCAGGTCTCCCTGACTTCAGAATGGGTGCTCCTTCCAGACCTGGAGGGATGAGTGCATAGGGGAAAGGGTCCAAACTCTTTAGACCTGGCACCTTCCACAGCCACCAGGCCTTACCGCAGGCCCCAGGCCTCCCATAACCCCCACCTGCTGTCTGCCAGGGCTCTGCCCACACTGGTCTTGTAATGACCATCTGTAAGCATGTCCCCAGGCGTCGTGAGCTCAGTGAGGACAGAGCCTTGTTGAGTCATCTCTGTGGCTTCAGTTCCCAAGGCAGGGCCAGCCCAGAGGAGGCCCAGGCACGCTGGTTGGAGGAGCATGTGGATGGATGCAACCCCTGTTCCCTCTGCCTGCTGGTTGCATTCCCTCATGGCTGCTGGGCTGGGAGTGCCCATGTCAGGCTGGGACCATCGCCCCTTACTTCCTCCCAGTCCGGCACACGGCAGCACCCAGGAGGAGGGGCTCAGTGGCGGCAGTTGGACGAAGGCTATTGCCTGCGGCGTGAGGGCCTGGCTGGTGGATTACCTCTGCTCGAGGAGCTTCCATGCGGTCAGAGCTGGCAGCTTGTGGGGACACGCTTTTGCTGCGGAGAGAGAAGAGGGACTCATCAGCCCTTGCGACTCTCCCAAGGCCCAGCACCCTGCTTCTGCAAGAAGACCCTTGCCAGGAGTGAGGAAGGAGAGGGAGGGAGTTTCCTAAGGTGTGGCTATAGTGGTCCTCTGGGCCGCCACCTGTGTCCCCAGTTCTCCCAACTGCCCAGAGAGGCCACACCTTCCCCTTCTTTATGCACCAGGATGCTGAGACTCAGAAAGAGACTATATTCTTGTTTAGTGCCTTGAAGGTGCCAAACCGTTCGCATCAGTTCTTTCTTCTCCCTACAGTCGACCTCCAATGTGAATGCGATTATTCTAATTTTTCAGCTGAGGAAACTGAGGCTTGGAGATGTGGTATGCCCTGCTCCAGGGCCCACAGCTGCCACGTGGCACACCTGGAATTCAGATCGTGCCCACCTGGGTGCACAGGGGAGATGCCAGATACCAAGAGGACACTTAGAGATATCGGCTGGAGGGAGACGGGGGAGCTGGCGGGAAGTCGGGGCTCAGCAGCTCTGCCCAGCTTTTCTGGAATTCTTAATAGTAGCAACCTCGGCGTGGGACTCCAGCACTATTTCAGTGGCTTGGAATCTGGGTGGTTATTTTTTGCCTAGGAGGGGGCTGGAATGGAGGGGTGGGCTCTTTGGAAAAAGGAGCAGCAGCATCTCCTGGAGGCCAGTGTGTTACAGCCGGCACACAGCCAGCCTGGAACCATGACAACTCAGGGAATGTTTGTGAATTTCACGGCTCTTTCCCCCTTCCAGCGCTCTCCACTCTTTCCAGGCATGCCGAGTTCTTGGGCCATCCTCGGTGGGGACCAAACCACGTCCCAGTCCCGTCCTCCAGGCCTTACTATGATCACCAAGACACGTGCACCCTCCGTGCCTCCAGGCCCTGTGCTTGACTTTCCAAGCTCATTTAATAAACCAACCTATCCTGGGGTGCCCAGGGATAGAACTGAGCTGTATTCCTTCCCTCCCTCCAGGAAAGAGAGACGCCTTTCCAGCAGGGGCTCGGGACTCTGCCCCTGGGAGCGCAGGGGCTGGTCACTCACACTTTCCGGGTGCGCGGGCGGAGGCGACGGAGTGCCTGAGGCACCTGCTCCATGTCGTAGATCGACTGATAGAAGAAGATCCGGACATCCTCGTCCATCAGCACCCAGACCGGCAGGCTGAGGAGGCTCTGTGTCGGGGAGGGCAGGAGGTGGTCTGCAGAAAGTTCTGGACACCCAGCCCAGCTGTTCTCTCCCCGTCCGCCTGATGTTTGCCTGTCTCTCTCTGTTCATGCATCCTATGCCTGATGCCTATAAAGATACTATTTAAAACAATAACAACAGCAAACCCAGCAGGCTGCAGGTAACACTTCACGGCTTTGCTCCTGGGTCCAAGGTCAGGAGGGGACCACTGGCTTGAGTGGAGTCCATTTGGAAAAGACATAAAGTTCTCATCACAGTAATGGTGATGACAGTTAACAGGCCTGGCAGTGACTGTGTCAGGCACTGCACTGGGTGCCACATGTGACACCTTGCCCCATCTCACGATAACCTGTGACTTAGGATCAGAAAAAGGAAGGGACCTGCCCAAGGCCACACAGCCTAGCAAGTGGCAGAGATGAGGTGCCCAGAGCCGTCTGCCACTAAAGCCTACTGCTTTGCTCAAGGTGAGACAACAGGCACCCAGAGCCTAGGGGGGCCACCCCACCAAGCTTCACACTGCACGGGGCCAGGAACACTGAGGTCGCCTTTGGGTGCTACAGTGCCAGAGGCACCCAGCGCTGTGCAGAGAATCTCGTGGGGGCAGCAGGATGGGAAAGGGCTGGGAAATTTCAACCCGAGCATGCAGATCCTGGAAAAGGCTATCATATGGAGTGGGGGGGAGGGGCACCTGGGTGATGTTTAAGGGGCCGGGTGCTCCCAGGATGGAATCCCAGCTCTGCTGCTCCCCAGCTGGGTGACGGTGGGCAAACGTGACTCAGGATAGTCATCAATAAAACAGAGATAATAATAGTACCTCCCTTGTGGGCTTGTTTGAGGATTAAAATGAGTGAATACGTGCACAACTTAGAACAGCACCAGGCACACACCAAGTGCCCACCCAAGTTACATAATGTCACCGTTGCTGTTATTTTTACACAACATAGCATGTGGGTAAGAGCTCAAGCCCTAGAGTCACAGAGAAGTGAGTTCAAGTCCCATCCTCCCACCTAACTGCTCTGTGACACCGAGTGACCTCGCTGTGACACCGAATAATCTCGCTGCTTGTAAGTGAGGATACTAGTACCGAGTTCGCAAGTCATTGAAGGGATTAAATAAGACTATGCATTCATCCATAAACGTATATCAAGAACCTCCTGTTCCAGTCAAAGCACGTCACATGGTTCCAGGCAGGGGTTACATAATTTATATTCTTCATGAGGATGGGAGTGAGACCAGGGAGCAGAAGTTACAGAGAGCTGGGCTTTTCTCATAGCTGCCGACAGTGGGACAAGTAGCCTGGCTAAGGGCAGAGTGTTAGTGAGCTTCCTGTCTCTGAAGCACAGGATGGGGTTGCTGTGACAGAGATTCCTGCACTGAATGACCTCTGGCTCTGGGAAGCCATTCGAACACAAATAGGCAGAGATGGGGATCCTCTGGGCGGCTCTCTGCCATGACCAGGTGTGGAATGACGAGCCCCAGGTCCCCAACCACCCCTCCCGCCTCCTGGTGTACCAGGATAGAACCAAGCTGTATTCTAGTGCCCACTTCCCTCTTCCAGCCCAGGGACAGGAGGGTGGAGTCTCAGCAACCCTGAAGGCTCAACTATCACAGTGCCCTTTTGAGCCCATGTGGGTTTCCCTCCCTCCTTTCTCCCTGCTCAGAGCCCAGAGTCTAGCAGCTACCTGCTTTCTCCTCCCCCTTCTCCCTCTTCTGCCTTCCTCCTGTCCCTCCCACCATTAAGAGCCAAGATCTCTCACATCCTAGAAGCAGGTTCACAGTTCACAAAGCACTTTCCTGTTCTTGACTCGATAGAACCAGCTTCACTCCCCACAAGGCCAGAGAACCACGGGGAACTTCACAGGTGTGAAAATCAAGGCCGAGAGAGGGTGGGCACCTTGCCCCAAATCACCCAACCTGTCGATGTCAGAGCCAAGACTACAGAGACTCCTTGAGCAATGGTCTTCTGCACAAGGACACCTTTGGGTTATGAGGAGGGCCTCTCCTGCCAGCTGCCTGAGGTTAACATCAAGCCTGTCACACTCAGCTGCCTGAGTTCAACATCAGGTTCACATGGTGAGCTCACCACCTCATGAAGAATACCGTCCCTCTCCTGGGCAGCTCTGAGAGATGGATGTTCTTTCCTGACCACTTTGGCCTCTGTCCTAAAGATGCTCCTTCCTCTATGTCCTCATCACATAGGGACGCAGATAGTTTGCAGGTTGGGAAACATACCAGGGCAGCCAGCCAAGATGCATGAGCACAGCTGAATGCCAGCCTGGGTGCTGGGGGCGTGGGGGGGCCCCAGAGGGATCTTCTCTGTTTTGCACAGAGGCAATGTGTGTGCAACCTGCAGCCTGGTGGGCCATGCCCTGTGATGTGGGTGTGCGTACACGGCTGTGCGATTTCATGAGTGGGGACTTCAGGGACGGGCACTGATCTGATTCACTGCAGTGTCCTAACGCAGACACCTGCCTGCAAGCTTGGTGCACTTGCAAAAATTTGTCGATTCAAAGTGTGGCTCCCTGTGCCTTCTCCACCACTCCTGCCCCAGTCCCTGGAGCCCCAAGGATGCTTCCTACTCTCTCCCCAGGCCAGGCCTTTAGGGACTGAAGATGGGGTCATCAGAGCCAGAGAGCCAGCCCCATTCCCAAAGGCAGGCCCCAGGGGTGGTCCCCGGCTTCCCCCCGGGCCCCATGCCCTCCCGAAGATGAGGTAGGGTAGCCCACTGGTACCTTCATGTAGGCATTGAGGGCAGGGATCCGCATCTCGGCGATCTCCTGTTTCACGCCCATGTAGACCTTGGCTGGGGAGAGGCAAAGAGCTGTCCTAGGTGCCTGGCCCAGTGTGGCCCAGCGTGGCCCAGTGTGGCCCCAGGGCTGGAAATCCCTGCCGTGCCCTGCCCCACCCTGCGTTCTTCCCATTGTCCTTCGAAATAGCTACTCGGCACCAATCACCGTGCATTGGCTGAGTTTCACTATTGCCGGCTGATATTGTTCTTGTTTGTG
>CAUYQG010259794.1:0-18659 GCA_963574415.1 Tarsius wallacei | reverse complement strand
GGTGGGCTCCTGGCAGGCAGCAGGGTCCAGGGGGCACTGACCCCACTGCTCAGCCACTATTCTCTCTGCTCCAGTGGAAAGCCAATTGCCCTGGGACAAACAGTTTTGCTGCTGGAGTATTCAAAACAATTTTCTAAAAGAGTCCTGTGGTCAAAATGAAAATATTCTCTGTTCTCTTTTAAATCTTACTTATTTATCTCATAAGAACGTCTTAATTGACCAGGCTTTCTCTCTCTCTCTCTCTCTCTCTCTCTCTCTCTCTCTCTCTCTCTTTCTCCCCTGCTAGCTAAAACTTCATTGATTTTTTTGGAAAGCTTAAAACCTTACCAGGTTGGCTCCTCTAAGACCTGCCCTTTCATTTTCTTCTACTTTTGTCATTTCCCCTTTGCCATCTTTGATAGGCCAGACATCTAAGGATCGAGGGGGTACATCTAGAGACTGTGAAATCACTGGAGAAAGAGAATGGAAACAGCACTAACCCCCTTGTCTGAAGTCTCCTGTTTTCCTCAGAGACCCCCAAGAGTTTGTGAGAAAAGGATGGGCTCTTCTTAAGTCTGAATTTTTCTTTCTTTTGCATGAAACTCTCAATTTCTTCGGTTTGGGGATACATACATGTCTATGTATGTGTTGCATGTCATGTTTACAGGCATGTATTTAGATGTCAAATTACGTTTGTCCCAAAGTTGCCCCCTTGCACCCTTTGGGTTTTACCTGTTGGTTTCTCTGTAGCCTTTCACATAATAAACTGTAACCTAACCAGATACAGAGACAGACTAACTTACTCTTGTGCCAATCACCAAGTCATGGGCAATCAGGTGTGGCCAACTATTCAAACCAGGTTCAAATAAGGCAAATGCTGAGCTGTAACCAATCTGGCTATTCTATACCTCACTTCTGTGTTCTGTCCATCACTTTTCTTTCTCTGTCCATAAAAATTCTTCTACCACATGGCTGCGCTGAAGTCTCTGTGCCTAGTCTGATTCAGAAGATTGCTTGATTTGTGAATCATTTTTGTTCCATTAAACTCTGTAAATTTAATGTGCCTTCACTATTTTTTCTTCTTTTCACACATGAATTTGTATTTGTTTATGTGTTACCAAATTGATTTATACACAGATGAGTCCTCATAAATTAAATAACAACACAAATGTTTTCAAGTTTATATAACTTTAGTAATGTTTGATAAAGTTGTTTTTAAAATTATTTGTAAAAAATAAATGATTGAATGAATAAAATTATTTGTAAAATGAAATATCTTCACGATTTAATTTAGACCTTTTTTTCCCCTCTATCTATTGTTCAGACAAATGTATATATTGGCTTTGCTAATGTTTTAAGGTTGTAACACTGTTGCTTCTGATAGATACTTACTTGATTTGTCTGTGAGCTAAAACTGTGAAGTCTGGCTGCTGGGCTCCCTTGAAGTCTTGCACACATCTCACCCTGAGTGCATGTCTTTGATTTGGAGCCTTTGAATTCTTGAGTCTGAACAGACTGCTACAGGGAAGCCTAGGGACATCTGTGTGCCCTCACTACCTGAGAAACCAGCTGCAGGCAGAGCCAAACCCAATATGCCCACATCCTCCGTGGCTCAACTCTGCCTCGTGGCCATTCTGGGAGGGGCTGGGTCTTCACACCTCTGTCTTCTGTCCTGGGTTGGGCACTTGGTACATGACCATTAAAAAATTGCTTACTACCTAGGTTTTTCACTAAAAAATAAGGCTATTAAGAGTTAAAATTATAGCTAAATATATGAAATTAAACTACTAGATATAAGATAAGCAATTCTGTATACTGAGTGTATAAAGAAAGATGCATTTTTAGTAAAAAAGATTATATAATAAAGACATGAAATATTTTTGTTAAAGCAAAAGTAACTATGTCTAACTTAGAGGTTATTTGGTTCAAAATGAAAATTGAAATTTTTTAATTATTAATTGGCTAAATGAATGACTATTAGCTTATGCAACCTGTAAACTTATTTTACTCAAGTGTTTAACTCTTTGATATTTGAGAAACAATCCAAAATAAAAATTCTATTTTTTTTTTACCTCAACATAAATTTTGGACATTCCAGAAGTACTCCTGGAAAACAGAGAGAGAGAGAGAGAGAGAGAGAGAGAGAGAGAGAGAGAGAGAGATTACAACTATTTTGTATGTTAAAATCTTATGGGAAGCATTGTCAAATAAGAAATAATGTTTAATCTTCTTTGAGTTACATTTGTATACATATTTTACTAATATGTGTTCCAAAATTACATAAGATTCCTAAAAATCTTATTTATCTTGGTATATGTATTAAGTCATAATTGTGACTCTTTTGTTAAATTGCTGTAGACCACAGAAAATAACCAAATTTCTATGTCAATTGCATTTTTAACCATGACCATTTTGTCTTATTATTTAGTTTTATTCTGATGGTTTTCTTCAAAGCTCTTTGTAAATCCTAAATTTCTGTGTTTTCAGGAAGTTTCAAGGAAATGACTGCAAGTTCTCTGAAATAAAGGTTTTAGAAAACTTTAAGATTATACAACTGAACAGAATAAGAATTTCAAAAACTCAAGTTAAAAAAAGGCTCATCAAATTGCTAACATAACAGCAAGCAAAACAAGAATTAATTGCATGGAACTCAACTGACAGAGGATTGAAATAAATTTTTAACGACTTCCTATCTGAAACATTGCTGATTCTTTTTGTTTTGTTTTCCACAGTGAAGGAAACATGTTTTTCTTTTTTCCTTTTAAGCTATCTAGGTCCTGCAATAATTGGGTAAAATATAATTTTGTGAGCAAAATTAAAACCTTTTTCTTTCTCTCTGATCCTAGAGAATTTGGAAACTATTCATAAATATGATTTTATGGCACTACAGTTACTTGTATAATTTCAATAAGAATCTGTTTTCTTTTGTAACAAGACATAATGGTAGACACTGGTTATTCATCAAGGCTTTGACTGGAAGCTTATATTTTCAGATATTATCAGACTTCTTTGAAAAATTGACACTGACTTAAAAGCCAATAAGCTTGGAAAAAAAGACTGACCAGGTTCTTTTACAAGGTTCCCGTCTTTGTGGTAACTAAAGAATGCCACTTTCCGATAGGCCCAAGAACTTTTAAGATATTTTGGAGACCTCCATAAGAGAGACATTCTCCCAATTTGTGCTGACATAGTCTAAGGGTAAGTCAAATTCTTGGCTTGACTTCCTAGTATTGAGATGCTCTTAAAAAAGCCTAATCTGAAATTTTTAATAAAAAGTTTTGACAAAGCCAATTTGAAAAGATCCTATAAGATAAATCACTATTCTTTCTAAACTTATCTAAAAAATCAAACCAAAGACAACCTATATTGCAACTAAATTGATCTTGCCATGATATACCTTTGTTAATATGGAGAACTAAAGAAATAAACTTCTTTCAAGAAAATCAATCAATCAGTCAATCAATGCATATGGAGAGAGAGAGAGAGAGAGAGAGAGAGAGAGAGAGAGACAGAGAGAGAGAGGGAGCGTGAGCCTCTGTTATTAGATTTTAGACCTGTCCATTGTTTTTGAGTGTTTATTGGTTTTATTATGTGGACTAAATTCTGAATTTTTAGTTTTGTCCAATATCTGGCTACAACTATTCAGACTAATATTTTCCTCCCAATTTTTTAGTGGAAATCACTAGAACTCGAAACTGTGCTTTTATTAAAGCTCTAAAAACTGAAGCTAAATATGAAATTGCTATAACCATCAGGAGAAAGAAGTACAGAAACACACATAAATAACCTTTGTGCCTACCGATTTATAAACTATTTAGTTAACTGGAATACCTACTTGAACTGCAATCTAGAAAAATCTATCTGATTGCTACTGCTTGCCCTGCCCACTCCAGCAGAATATGCTTTAGAAACTAGAAAATCTAACTTTAGACTGCTCCAGACATTAACCTTTGTTTTAAAATTTTATTTCTATAGAAATGGCTTTTTGCCTGCAGCATTGATAGGAGCTTAGCTTTGAGAACCTATCAGCAATGCCACCTCCTGGAATGTGACTCAGCTGTTCAACCGAACTGACTTATTCTGAATTTAAGAGACTAATTCAAGAAAATGTGAGTGCTTGCTCCAATCTATGTTTCCTCGTTTGCTAATCTCTTATTTCACAATCTCTAACCCAAACCTCTCCCTAGATACTAATGCTACTTCAGTATGCGAAATTTTCTGAAAATGAAGTTTCAAATGGGGAACTAAAGGAAATAAAAAATAGTTACCCTCAAATCTGTTTATCTGGCATATTCAAAGATGGCTATTCAAAGGACCAGCACTTTTGTCCTTTGGGGAATAGCTCTGAAAAGCTGACTTTGGTGGAGTTTTGTATCTGAAAAGAAAGATTTAAGTTGGTGAAATAAACAGGCTTTGTGAGACACGCCTCCCACATTTCAAACCCAGGCTACCGTCTCCTCTTTCTGAGGGAAGCTCCAGGTTGTCCAAGGTATTTTCAACTGCGTAGCAAGTCAGTCTTCGCCTGACATGCTTTCCTCCCTACCATGGCCTGTGATGCTACCTCCCCTAGAGCCCAGGAAACATGGTCCCAGGCCACTGGCCTTCATCTCATTCATCTCCTTGGAAAATCACTGACTTCTACACCCCATCTCGCCTCTCCTCAATGCAGAGGATAATCAACCTTCTTTGAGTTTTTATATTTTGTTTGATTCTCACACCCATGTACATGTTGTTAATTATTCATGACATTTTCTCTTTTTAATGTGGCTAGTATCAGCTTGTTTTCTAGACTCAAATGATCACAACTTCAGGGAAAAATGAAATTTCCGTACAATATGTTAAATTTTGTCCAGAATATGAGTACGTGGAAAAAGAAAGAATATCACTAAAATCCAGAACAAGGCGTATCATACTAGCTTTATTTTATTTTAACAAGATTTCTAAACTGCTAGGTTGCAGAAAAGCTATGGCCATTATAGAACTCTAGTTCAGCATTTAACGCGCAGTGGCCTTTTATGCTATTTTAAGGGCAAATCCAGACACATGAGCTGAATAACATTAATGGGTGAACTCCACTGGCTTTGCAGCCATAACAATGATTAAGATGATTAAGACACTGATGTCAATCTGCAAAGAAGTTTCTACAGACAAGCTGAAAGGCTTGGATTAAAATTCACCTGATCATCATATTTCTGTGTTTTAAAGGTTCAACAGGCTAGCAATGCATGGGTTGATTAAATCGGGACTCTGAAAATAAAACAACAGAAAAAATTCTGACCCATCAGAACTTAATAGAAAAGATGACACAACTTGATCTTAGGTCCAAAAACTAATGTTAGAAATGCAAAATGTAACAAATAATACAAGTCACCAATGAGGTGTGATTGCCAAAAAGATAATGAGCTTATGGAGTATATTAATTAAAATATAACACTTCATCAACAGACACTATAATTCTGCACATGATTAGACAGCTCTCACATAAAGTTCAGAGGCGTGGTTTATGCCTGGCAATAAGAAATGGGAGAGCTGGAGCAGAGACAAGTAAACAGGAAGAGAGTAGGCTTCTCAACCAAGGTGCATGAAGATGGATGGAGACTGTAATGATGCTATCGGTGCCCACCCACCCCCCTTTACCTGACCAGGGCACCTATCGCACTGAGTGTGCTGGTTATTAAGGGATAACAGCCATTCTCTGATCCCCCTTCTTTGGAGAATTGCATTCAGCCAAACAGACGCCCGTACCCAGATAGTCACTGTCCACATTCACCAACCCTTCACCTCTACCCAACCCCAACTCCTGGGAACAGCCTGAGTTCATGACTGACTAACACAGAGGTACAAAGTCTGGATCCTCTACTCAGGCTGGGTCAACGTTGTGGCATAATAAACATGTGCTCCAGAGCTGTTGAGGTATCTAGATGTGACTCCTAAGTCCTGGACACAGTGCATTCCACCAATAGTTGAAACATAAAGACAGCAGCAATAATATAAAGAATGCAAAAGAAAGAGAAGGAACTGCTAGAGTAATTGGTGGTATCCACCAAAGTATCTTGCTCCTTCTAACCCTAATTAAAATGTGTCCATTCTGGTATTGCAAACGTACAGTGCAGTGCATTCAGGAAACACCTAACTGCAATGATGCTAAACAGTTATTGTTCATGCACCATAAGGCCCAGGTTTAATAATATAACTACTAAAGTGTCTAATCAAATTAAAAATCATATATTTTACAACTCAGGTGTATTATTATATATCAAAAATCTTTTTATTTTTTTTGAGTAGGAGTCTTACTCTGTCACCCAGGCTGGAGTGCAGAGGAAAGATCACTGCCACTGCAGCCTCGATCTTTCCACCTCAGCCTTCCAAGTAGTTGGATCTACAGGTGCACGCCACCATGCCCAGCTCATTTTTCGATTTATTGTAGAGACAAAGTCTCATCTTATTGCCCAGGTTGGTCTCTAACTCCTGGGCTCAGACAATCCTCTTGCCTCCACCTCTCAATGTGCTGGGATTACAGGTGTGAGCCATGGCGTCTAGCCAGAAATCAATGTTTGATGGTGGCATTAAACTTTATCATTTCCTTCGATCAGATATTGACTTTTAAAATTTGGTATTTTGTGCAAAAAAGTGCTCATATACACACGTACATGCACACGTGTACATATAAAGACACACATATACACAGATACATAAAGGAAGCAAAATCTCCTTTAAATGATACTTACTCTTATTATGTGTAATGCTCACCAAAATGTACTATTTCATTCTATTATTTGCTTACATGACCTATTAAGCTCATTTTGCGGCCAACAATAGGCTGAGACCACAATTTTCAAAGGACCTCTCAATGTTCCTTTAAATCCCAAGCTCAAGTGTCTATTTTAACATATAAAAAATTACCCTTGAAACCTTACCTCACATTCAAAATTCCTAGTGGTTCAAAAGAGCTGTTGTCTCAGAGTACTTGGTAAAGCAAAACATTACCAGAGTCTAGCTGTCTACTGAGGCTGACATTCCCTGGAAATCTAAATTCGATTCATTTTCACCACCCTACCACCATCTGTTCCAAACTTTACAAAACTACTAATCTTCCTGCTTAGTTTTGGCAAATTCTTGCATGTTTACTGTCTTAAAAGAGCTTAGGTAGCATCTCTCTAACCAATCCATTTGCTTAAAGTATTTATAGAGTATAATTAATATTTTAGAGGAGTCCCGAAAAGGGTTACTTCATCAAAATGAGAGACTGTCATCATAGGTGTCACTGAGACACGTGTTGGCCACTCCACCCCGGGCAGCGGCAATCGTCCTTACCACATCCGGGGTCTCTCTCTCTCTCTCTCTCTCTTGCTGACTCCAGAGCCCCTGTCTTCCTCTATTTTTAGGGCCTTCAATTCCTCCACATTCTCTTTCGTATAGCCCCTGCTGATAAACTTGCACACTGACAGTGACGGTCCCACTGCAGTCAACGACATGGTGGCTTCTTCCAGGACAGGTGGGGCCACAGGTAACCAACACTGCTGGTCTTTTGCATTCAGTTCTGCTCTAGATCTAGCTTGTGGGGAGTTTTAAGGATTGAAAAGGAAAAAAAATGTATTTGGAAGATAAAGGAATCAACTGCCTCATAGAGGACTAGAATAGCTTTGACAGGTTGAAATGGAAAAAGCAACATTGGGGATAATGAGCAAAGCTGAGCCAGGAATTCTGCAGCTGCACTGAGGTGTGGAAGTCACCCTGCTGGGGATGGGACCTGGTGGAGCCCGCTACGGTGAGATTGCAGCTGCTGATTGTAGCCTGAGACAGCAAGGCAGGAGCCAGGCAGGAAGTGTCCAACCCAAGCAGGGCCCGCTCCAGAGCTGGAGGAAATGGATGAGGATGGCAGGGGAAAGTGTGAAGGCTGGCATGGTTGCATGTGGCAGGGAGAGCAGGACCTCCTGTAGGAGGGGCTGAGACACTGCCAAGGCAGGTAAGGGGCCATGAGGAACCCACACGGTAGACCCCGGGTGGGCAGACAAGAGGAACCACAGGGAGGCTCCCAATCTGTGCTTTACCAAATGGTTATTCCAGGAATTGATGACCTTCCCTTTGTGTCTATCGTAATGAGTGTTTCTTTTATAACATTTCAGATAAACTTGTTGATCTTTGAGACAGGTGTAGTCAAGCAAATAACTTTCTTTCTTTGTCACACTTAATTCACCAATATTTATTGAAGCTTGTCTGTGAGCTAGACTTTGTTGCAGGCTGTTGGATAAGCAAACACATAAGTTGTGGCCTTTCACCCATAAAGAATATCAAGGACAGAAAGAGAACACAGACCGGTGCATGGATACCTCCCTAATTCACAGAAGTCACCCTTATATTAAGAAGAAGTGAGACTTTGTTGCTGGTTTGTAATCATGACCTTAGTTACCTCTTTTTTCTCTGAAAAGGACAAAAATGAACAGAAAGTGTCCTCCCACCCATCCACCCTGACCAGTTCGTGGATACTGGCCCCAAGTAAACTGCCCTGACAGATTCAGAGTTTCACTAGCTTCCCACTGTCATGTGGACACAGATGAACCATGAACCGAGGCCTAAAAATAGACCAGAAAAATCGGGGTATCCAACTGAGAAAACACTGTCATAGAGCAGTAAATACACAAAATGAGTTCCATAAATTACTCTTTAAGGGCTGCATGTTTCACAAAAGCTAAACATATGGTTACTTAGAAAGCAGGGGGAAAAAAGCAATCTAGAAACTTAAAACCTCCCCTGAGTCTGAGGGGCAGTCTCATACCAGCAAATAGCAAAACAGATATTTTGCTCTACTGAAACAATAATCAAGTAATTTCAATATATAAAATAGTAAGTTCTTTTTCTCAAATGAAAGGTGTGTAATGAGAGAGAGAGACCTATAATTCGATCTGAAGGAATGAACTGAATGATGCTCCCACAGACTGAGGGACCTGAGTTTCCAAGTTATTCAGTCTTTTGTCACTGAGCATTTAGGGGAAGCATGATATTCTAATTTTATTCTCATTGTAACAAACGGAGAGGGAGAATAGGGCTTCAAATCCATTAACACATTCAGAATATATTTTTGAAACCACTTAACAAATTCATGTGAGAAAAATGTTTGAAGAAATAAACTTAAGTAGGGAAATTGATTAGGCATTTGCTGAGCAGAGATATGCAAAGCAGGTATTGGAAATGACCAAAAGGCATAAGGTTATTATAAGGATATAATTAAAACATGAAGTAGGTCATATGATAAAGGAAAAGGAAATTAATAAATTTAAAAAAGGAAATTATATGAACCACTCAGTGCAGAGCAGTGCCTTCCAATCTTCTGGTCATGAAACCAGATGTGGACAGAGTAGACTTTCAGGAGATAAAGTGGTCTGATAGGTATTTAAGATGCTGCCAACAGAATTGCTAATGTATTAGATACAGGTTTTGAGATAAATATAGGAGTGAAAGATGATTCTGAGTATGTTGGCACATGGGTCTTTTCCCAATAAATATGTGACATAAAAAAATTTTCAACTTAATCTTCAAAAAGCATAGTTCTCTCTTAGTCTGTTTCTCTCCTTCCCATCAAGAAAGGTATTTGTATATGTTGCCTGGGTGAAGGTGAAGAAAAAGTCTGTGCCTTCCAAAACATCTTTACCAGCAAGATCTCAGAGTTCTTACTTCCTCTTTCTAGAACCTTTACAATAAAGAAATTAACTTTTAAAAATCTCATACAACAAAGCATTTTTACTCTGCCTCTACCTGTATCCTCAGAAATTCTTTATACCCCCATTCAGAGCTCAGATGGTGAGTCAATTCATTTGTTCCTTTAAACATCTATTTACACATGTAACTATAGTGTCCAAGATTAAAATTTCTTTAATGGTCATACATTCAGAATGTCCTTTGAAGTGATTACTTTAGGCAACTGTGGTCTTGTTCAAAGGTTGTTATCTTTCCTCAAACATTTTTGGGAGACTTCTGGGAAGATGGTGGCAGAGCCAGTTGAACTATGTGAGCGCCAGTTTTAATATGTGTGTGAATGTATGTGTGAGGGTTTGATTTGAATTCCTTTTTGTTCTCTATTTTCTTTTTTCTGTTTTGTGTTGGAAATGTGTGTGTATGTGTGTGTGTGTGTGTGTGTGTGTGTGTGTGTTAGGTTTTCGTGTTTTTGTTTATTTGTTTGTTTTGCTATTTTTTTCAGTTTATTTTGGTTTCAGTTTGTGTGCTGAACTGTTTTTTGTTTTGGTTTCTGCTTTTGTTTTTCGCTGTTTTTAAATTTTAACTTCATTGATTGCTATCCATCTTATTTCATTCTACTTTGCTCTGTTCTTCTCATTGCTGTTACTGTGTCTTGGACTCAGGGGGTACACATACATACCCATTGCATTGTCATATATAGTGGTGGTGGGGAGTGGGTCTCAGGGAACCCATACCACAGTTATTGTGATTTACAAGTATTTTCTGAATCTTAGCTCCCCATACTCCACCTAATTCAGCTCTCAAAACTATAAGAGACAGCAAAGCTTCCCACCCACAACCCTGTTTCAAAATAGAACAAATTCAGAGCCCTGATTAGGGAAGAATACAGGGCTGAGCAAACATCGGAAGTGAAAGCCTTTCCCACTGCAACTGAATAACAGAATTAAAGAGAAAAGAAAGATGTCTCAAATGAGGAAAAATATCAGTGGGAGAACGCAGGTAATTCTCAGTGTAACAAAGGTAAAATCCCTGAAAAAAATCAGACATCAGAGCCCAAACAATGGAAATCACAATATCTGGCCCCAAATTACAATGGGTATTAGGGAATGGATAGATAGATGGAAAGAGTGAATAAGACTTGAGAAAGACAAGACACAACACTTAAAAAACTTTTAACAGAAATTTTTGCCATAAAAAATTTTCATTCAGGAAATAAATTGCAAGATGACAAGCATGGAAAGCAGAATTAATCAAGCAGAAGAAAGAATCTCAGAACTTGAAGACAAAAACACGAAATTGCCCAATATCTAAAAAACATGGACAGAAAACTCAGAATAAAGAACAAAGCCTCCAAGAGATGTGTGATTATATCAAGAGGTTGAACCTAGGTATGATTGATATCCCAGAAGAAATAAAAAAGAAAGGGAGAACACCTTGGAGAATGTATTCCAGGAGGTTGCCCAAGAAAACTTCCCCCATCTCACCAGAGATGTGACCATCCAAACACAAGAGATACAAGAACCCCTGTAAGACATCAAATGAGAACACCATCCCCTAGACACATAGCAATTTGCCTGCATAAAGGAAGTACCAAAAAAAAAACAAAAAACAAAACTAAAGGCAGCAAGAAAAAAAGGTCAACTATCTACCAGGGAAAACCAATCAGAATAGCAGCAGAACTATCAGCAGGAACACTACAAGCTAGAAGGAACTGGAGTTCAATATTCAAAGTCCTCAACGATAAACACTTTCAACCAAAAATTTCCTACTCAGTCAAGCTTAGCTTTATCAGCAATGGAGAATTAAAATCCTTCCCAGATATCCAATCTTTAAGATATTATGCAGCTTCGAGACCATGTCCACAGGAGACACTTAAAAAGGTGTTAAGCACAGAAGAATGAAAGAAAAGAATGGCCACACACTTCCCAAGAGAACAGGAGAACACAGAATCAACAGGGAATATATTGCAACTGCAAAATTGAAAACACAAACATACATTAACCCAAAAGTTGAAAGAAAACAAACAAACAAACAAAAACTTTATAAGCACCTCATGACTGGGATGAACAATCATATTTCAATAATCAGCCTGAATGTGAAAAGACTAAATGCACCACCGAAAAGACAGAATGGCAAACTGGATAGAAAACCGTGACCCAATTCTTTGCTGCATCCAGGAAACTCATCTCACAACAAGGAACACAGAGACTCAAAGTTAAAGGATGGGAAATGAATTTCCAGGACAATGGATCACAAAAGAAGGCAGGAGTTGCAATCTTAACGTCAGACAAAACAACCTTTAAGCTATCAAAAATTAAGAGAGACATGGAAGGACACTACATAATGATAAAAGGTTTAATCCACCAAGAAGAAATATTCATCATAAATATATATGCATCCAACAAAGGAGCACCAGTGTTTATAAAGCAACTACTAAGTAAACTAAAAGAAGATATTGGCTCTAACACTATTATGACTGAGGACTTAAGTACTAACTTAAGGACTAATGACCCTAGATAGATTATCAAGGCAAAAAGAAATCAACAAAGAGATCCAGAACCTCAACCTAACACTTGACCAAATGGACTTAATAGGTACTTACACTTCACCCAACAATCACTGAATATATATTCTGCCTATCACCACATGGAACGTACTCCAAGATCGATCATGTGTTCAGCCATAAATCAAGCATAAGCAAATTTCATAATATCAAAATACTGCCATGGACCTTCTCAGACCACAGTGGAATAAAAATAAATATTAACCCCAACAAAATTTCCCCAATACCCACAAAGACATGAACACTAAGCAGCATGATGCTGAATGATTACTGGGTCAACAAAGAAATCAAAACCTTTTAATTTAAAAGGTTCATGGAAATAAAAGAAAATGAAGAAACATCTTACTAAAACCTCTGGGATGCTGTAAAATCAATCCTAAGAGGGGAATTTATATCTCTGCAAACACACATTAAGAAAATGGAAAGAATAAGTTACCAGTCTAACAAATCACCTAAGGGAGCTTGAAAAGCAAGACCACAAAAACCCAAACTTTAGCAGAAGAATCCAGGTCACTAAAGTAAAAACCCCAAAATGAGACAAAGAAGACAAAAATAATGTCAAAAAAAATCAACAAAACAAAAAGCTGATTCTTTGAAAGAATAAACAAGATTGATGGACCCATAACCAGACTGACCAAGAAAAAGAGAGAAAAAGCCCAAATAAACACAATCAGAAATGCAAAAGATCAAATTATAACTTAATGTAAAAAAACACAAAAGTTTATGAGCGACTACTATGCACATTTGTATGGAAACAGACATGATAACCTAAATGAAATGGAGGACTTTCTGACATCACACAACCTCCCAAGGTTGAAACAAGAAGACATTGAGACACTAAATAGACCAATTAAAACCCAGGAAATTGACCCCATCATAAGAAAACTACCTACATAAAAAAAAATCCTTGACCAGATGACTTTCCAGCGAAATTCTACAAAACATACAAGGAGGAGAAGATACCAATCCTATTGAAAGTATTTCAGGCAATTGAGAAAGATGGAATTCTCCACAAATCATTTCACAAAGCTAACATCACACTGACACCCAAACCAGGTAAGGATCCAACAAAAAAAGGGAACTGCAGGACAAGATCACTAATGAACACAGATGCAAAAATTCTCAACAAGATTCTAGCAAATCGGATCCAACAATACATCTCAAAAATCATCCACCATGAACAACTAGGCTACATTCCCAGGATGCAGGGCTGGTTCAGCATCCACAAGACAACAAATGTAATTAAATACATCAACAGACGTGAAAACAAGAACCACATGGTTATATCATTAGATGTAGAAAAGGCCTTTGATAGAATCCAGCATACCTTCTTGATAAAAAACCCTTGAACACTTAGTCATAGAAGGAACATACCTCAAAATAGTAAGCACCATCTAGGTTAACCCCATAGCCAGCATATTGCTAAATGGACAGAAACTGGAAGCATTTCCTCTGAAAACCAGAACAAGACAAGACTTCCTACTCTCATCCCTCTTGTTCAACATTATGTTGGAGGTCATAGCCATAGCTATTAGACAAGAGAAGGAAATCAGGAGTTTCCAAATAGGAAAAAAAGAAGTTAAATTATCCCACTTTGCTGATGATATGACCCTATACCTTGAAAAACCAAGAGAATCTGTCAAAAACCTCCTTGCACTGATAAAGGACTTTGGCCAATTCTTGGGGTACAAAAAAAAAGTGCAAAAGACAGTCACGTTGTTATACACCACCAACAATCGGGCAGAGAAACAAATATGAAGCACAATCCCTTTCAAAATAACCAACACAAAAAAAGAAATATCTCAGCATCTTCCTAACCAGAGAAATGAAAGACCTTTACAACGTAAACTACAAAACACTGCTCAAAGAAATCCAAGAAGACACAAACAAATGGAAGAATATTCCATGTTCATGGACAGGAAGAATTAACATTATTAAGTTGTCCATCTACCAAGGGCAATCTACAGGTTCAACGCAATACCCATGAAATTGCCAACATCATTCTTCTCAGACCCGGAAATGACAAGGCAGAAATTCATATGGAAACATAAATGATCATGAATAGCCAAAACAATCCGTAGCAAAAGAAACAAAGCAGGAGGTATTTACTATAAAGCCGCAATAATCAAAACAGTCTGTTATTGGTACAAGAACAGACATATGGACCAATGGAACAGAATAGAGATTCTGGAAACAAAACCTCAATTCCTCAGCCAACTCATCTTCAACAAAACCTCCATCACCAACCACTGGGTAGAGGAGAACCTATTCAGTAAATGGTGCTGGGAAACCTGGCTGACCATATACAAGAGGTTGAAACAGGACCCCTACCTATCACCATAGACAAAAGTCAACTCTAAATGGGTCAAAGACCTAAGTGTAAAACTTCAAACTATAATAATCTTAGAAAATGCAGGACACACCCTTACAGAAATTGGAGTGGGCAACCAATTACTGATCGAAACACTAAGTGTCCATGCCATGAGAGATAAGATAGACAAGTGGAACCTCATTAAACTGAAAAGATTCTGCAAAGCAAAAGAAATCATCAAGAAAGCAGGGAGACAGCCCACAGAAATTGGGCAAAAGACATGAGTAGACAATTCTCAAAAGAAGATATATAGGCAGCCAACAAACACATTAAAAAGTGCTCAGCCTCATTAATCATCAGAGAAATGCAAATCAAAACCACATTGACATTGAGATTGAGATACCACCTAACCCCAGTAAGAATGGCCATCATTAATAAAAACAACAACAGATGAGGGTGAGGATGTGGAAAAAAGGAAATGCTTCTACATTGCTGGTGGGAATGCAAACCTCTGTCTAGTGTGGCAATTTCTAAAAGAACTAGAAATTGACCTTCCATATGACTCAGAAATGCCCCCTACTGGGAATATACCCAGAGGAACTCAAAGCATTCTACAAAAAAAAGACCCTCACACACAGGTTTATCACAGCACTATTTGCAATAGCAAAAACATGGAACCAACCATGTCACCAATCGAAACTGGACTGGTTAAAAGAAAATGTGGTACATATACACAAGGGAATATTACACAGTCATAAAGAAGGACAAAATATGGACTTCACAGCAACTCAGATGGATTTAGAGTCAATAATAGTGATCACAGAAACAAAGAACAAAGTATCACAAGTTCTCACTCAAAAGTGGACCCTGAACATTTACCATAATACTATAAGAAAGGGATTGGCAGTAGCAGAATACTGCTGTGGTGGGAAGTAGGGGGAACACAGCATCATTAAGCTTACCTGATCTCATATCAGGCAAAATGGCGACCAAAGGGAAGGCCAAACTTTACCTTTTCAATGTCCACTTTTATACCTAGTCCTGAACTGTACTCCACATCTTTAAAACAATGGTTCTAAAAATTAGGGACTCTGGGGTAAACAGTTACTGAGTGAAATGTCTTGGATCTGTTTCCAAAATTTAAGTAGAACCTCAAAACTCAAAAGGTTCCCTGGCACCATGAACTTTCAAAAGAATGTGCTAGAGACTTGGAAGCGCGTCTCTTTGAGGTGGTTCCAAGCTGTGAAGAAGCATGATAGAATCCATGGAATAAGGAGACAAACTCCCTAGACCTCTATTGTGCACAGCAGTCATCTATGTCAGAGCCATGCCTACAAATAAGGAGTAAGGGACTTAAAAACAAGGCACAGCCTCGGCATCAGCTCTGTTTCTCCCTTCCTAGCAGGCTGCCTCCAACATTATTGGAGATTCAGCTTAGGCTCACCTCATCCGTCCTGTCATTCATCCAGCAAGGACCCGTTGTGCCAGATGTGTGCCCTTCAGCACTGGGGATGCAAAATTGCAAAGGACAATTGTCTTCATTTAGGGTGAGGAAGAGATGATGAACAGACAAACATAGTAAGGTAGGCGCTGAGATCGAGAACTCCACAGGTGTGGAGGAAGAGCCAACTTATCCATGGGAATTGCACATTCCAAGAAATCTTACTTCAAGCAGAGATAACTGGTCAGTATCTTATGGGTTTGCCAAATGGTGGATGCTTTGATGGAGAAGAGAGGGGAGTGTGATTACCATTTCCACAAGATAGGTAGAGTAGCTGCTGGAAAATTGATAAGCAAATGATGGGTGGACATGGGTTTCTCCTTCAGTAGAGTATAAGCTCCCCTAGGGGAAAGGCTATGCCTGATTCAGTTTTGTGTTTTGGGAGCATGGCCAATGCGTAGCACGTTGGACCTGGTTACTACTAAGTAAATGTCTTTGGAGTCTGGAGTGAGTGAACTGTCACTGTAATTGAAAAGATGAAATGAAACTTGTTTGTTCAAAACAAAAAAAAAAATGATTTAAGTGCAACTCTTAAATAATGTCGTATAAGAAAAGGTCCTATTTTGGGGTCATTTTTGAGTTTCGATAAGCTGTAATGCCAGTCAGCAAGTCCTGCTTATTGCAATGATAAGGCTTCTGACACATAAATTGCACATACCATACAAATGTATGATATATGGTGCCTGCAATAGTTAAAGGGGAGGGCAACCCTTTGGGTCTCCTCCCATTGTGGGAGCTTCTCTGTCCTCTCAATAAATCCTGCTTTAAAAAAAAAGAAAGAGAGAGAGATGCCTAATTTGAAACAATAAAGTTAGCTACTGTCCAATATCTATAAATTAATTAGTTTCCAAATTTAAATAACCTGGTTGCTGTGCGTTAGAATAAGAAGTCAGGTGCAAGTAAAATGTAACATAAGCATTTCCCAACAAAGTGTTTGTTATGATATTTTCAGAGAAGAAGGCTAGTGCTGCATATATGATGAGGTTTCTTGGATAAATAGATAAATAAATGGCCATCATCACTAAACATTAGACGATTGAAACAGTGAAATTTACTTGAGAGAAGTAATTATAACTCCAGCTGATTTTATGTGTATGGCTGAATTGACTATTTCTTGGCGATTCCTTCTCTTTGGCCACAGTGATCAATCTAGGGCAATTGATCCCATCACCCTGTACTGTCATTAAATAAAGGAAACCTGCCTAACCCAATTGATGAAATTTGTCATTGGCACGTGTTTATTCATTTACTCATTAATTAATGCATTCATTTATTGAACATGTAGCCTATGTGCCAAAATCACAAAGATAAATCGTACGTGTTTCTTATTCTCATAAAATGTGTGATCTATAGAGGAAGATAAGCATGTGGATTTAAAAAGAAAATAGAGTACAGACAGCATGGGGCAGGATAGAGAGGAAGGGTTCCAAGGAAACGTGATGGTGCATGATGATTTGGAATATAAAGCAGCTTTTCCTATAAATGGGGCAACAGATACGTTGACAAAAAGACCAAACTCTGTAAAATATTTGAAGAGATTTATTCTGAGTCTGCTGTCATTCCTTATGCCTGAAGCCTTTCCTGATGCTATACCAGAGTCAGATTGGAATGTGTTGTCTTATGGCCACAGAGTTTGTTTTATCGGTCTTCTGATCTCTTCATTTGTGTTAATGCTGATCAGTTGTGAGTAAACTTCACAAGAAAGGAGATATAATGACACATATCTGACCTCCTTTCCCATCATTGCCTGGAATTTAGTTTTTCTTAATTCCCTTGGCCCAGCGGGGGTCCCTCCAGTTGGTTGGGAGTGGGGAGCTCACAACATGATTTTTGGTTTTCAGATCCCAGGAGGAAAATCCCTTCAGCAGAGGAAGCAATGGGAGAAAAATATGGAAGCATGAAGCATACTCTCGTCGTGTTAGAGCAAAGACCTCAGAAATAAAGAGCCCTGAAAGAGATGAGGCTGGAAACGGGGAGGACAAGAGGAATGGGATAGGGCAGAGTGGAACCTGACTCACAAGAACTTGGAAAGGCTCTTAGGAGAAACTGATGCCGTGATGCTTGGTATCGTAAAAGGGGGCTTGACTCTTTCCTAACTCTCTTTTTAATATCAGGCATTTCTGAAAGGAGTAATGTTCTAATTTAGAAAAACAAATCACGGTGTCTTTAAAAGCATCAGTGATGCAAAGAAAAAAGAAAGGCAGTGGAAATAGTCCAGATTAGAAGAGGCTAAAGAGACATGACAACACATGTAAACAAAGGGAACAGGTCTTAGGATCACTATTGTGTCAATGGTAGAGTTGGAGTATGAACAGTAGACTAGAGAGATTACTGTAGCAGTGTTATGCTAGGTGAATTCGCTAAAGTTGTTAACCCTACTGTGGTTATGTAAGCGAATGTTCCTATTTTTTAGAAAATTCGCATTGAAATATTCAGGTGAAGGGCCATGATATAACTTACATGGTTTTCTTTTTTTTTTTTTTTTTTGAGTTGGAGTCTCACTCTGTCGCCCAGACTGGAGTGCAGTGGCCGCTCCCGGCCACCACAGCCTCGACCTGCTGGGCTCCGGCGATCCTTCCGCCTCAGCCTTCCAAGGAGCTGGAACTACAGGC
>CAUYQG010259793.1:0-11178 GCA_963574415.1 Tarsius wallacei | reverse complement strand
GCTTCATTTATTTATTTATTTACTTATTTTATTTGAATTGGGGTCTCACTTTGTTGCCCAAGCTGGAGTACAGTGGCACAATCATGGCTGATTGTAGCCTCGGCCTCCTGGGCTCAGGTGATCCTTCTGCTTCAGTCTTCTGAATAGCTGGGACTACAGTTCTGCACCACCATGCCTGGCTAATGTTTTTGATTTTTTTGTAGAGATGAGGTCTCGTTATGTTGCCCAGGCTGGTCTTGAACTCCTGGTCTTATGTGATCCTCCTGCCTTGGCCTCCCACAGTACTGGGATTATAGGTGTAAGCCACTGTAACTGGCCAGCAATTGCTTTTTGAGCTCTTCCTAGGAGCCAGACATTGCTCTAAGCACTTTACAAACACAAACTCATTAACGTCCTCATAACATCCCTATAAGGCAGGTGTTATTATTATCCCCATTTTACAGATGAGGAAACTGAGGCATAGAGCTTATATAACTTGCCTAGGGTCATACAGCTGGAAGTAGTGGGGCCAGAAGTTGAAACTCAGGCAGTTGGGCTCCAGATTCTTTGCTGTTAATGTCATCTTCTATCTTGAGAAGCGTTCTCGGATAGAACTTTCTGAGATGATGGATGAAAATGTGCTTCAGATATTTGCACCATCCTATAATGGTATCCACACATGTCTGCTGGGCACTTGAAACGTGGCTAGGACCAGGCTAGTGGTGATCCTATTGGACAGTGAAGTTTTACGGTCTAGATTTTCAACCAATGCTTGCTTTGTCTGGCAGCCCTGATGAGCCCTCCCATAATCAAGTGCTCGCCATGTTCTAAGATTTTAACCTGTATCATCTCATTTCTCATGTATGCCTCAAAACAAGTCTATGGGGCTAAGATTGTTGTGTTCCCTTTTTATGGATAAGGAAACCATGTGTCATCTGCTTTGCCACAGACACGGAGGGGCAGAACTGGACTTCTGAGCACCTTGTTTGGTAGTGTTTCTAGTGAAGGATGACTTGGAAACCCAGAAGTCATATTTGGTGAAGAAGGCCAGGACTGGGTACCACAGAGGGAGTGGAAAAGTGAAAGACTCAAGCCTTGCAAAGCCTGACTTTGCAGGAGCTTTTGAAAGGCAGAAAACTTGGTTGTGAGGAGTTGGGCTCTGAGGAACAGAGGGTGTCCTAACAAGAATTTTCTCAAGGCTGCTTAGAACTGGGGTTTCCTTCTATGTTTCTCCTACTTTGCAATGTCCAGGGTGCTACCTAGATCTGTACTCTGGGCTGGATCAGACCCATCTGCAAGCCCAGTGAGAGGCACTGAGGTGTCTGCAAAGGGGATTGTGGGGCTTTCAAAGCCCCTTCTCCCTGAAAGCACAGAGAGAATAGTGGCTGGTTGAGGTCACATCTCAGGGAGAGGCAGACTGGGGACTTTGCCTCGGGCTTCTTGCCTCAACTAAAGGCTGCCCCTGGGTATTCAGCTCACTCACACCTGGCTTGGTTTGTAGCGTCTCAAGGGTAGTTAGGAGGCAGAGCTGCCTCTGAAGATGGCTAGGGATGCAGGAAGAAGTTTCTAGCCACTGAGGTGTGAGTAGTCAGACTATGGGTGAGAGGAGGTGGGTTTAGCACTGCCCTAGCCTTGCCTTGGGAGGAAGAGCAGTGAACACCTGGTGGAAGGGGGCGTGGGGAGGGGGAAGAGGCGGGGCTTAAGTGTTGGGAAGAGCCTGGAAGCCTTGCCTTGAGCAAGGATGTTCAAGATTAGAGCCAGGTCTGGGCACTGGCCCTGCACAGCTGTTCCTAAGCGGACCGGAGGGGGCGGTGCCAGGTTGGGGGCGGGTGCCAGGTTGGGGGCGGGGCAACGGTCGGATTCTGGCCCCACCCAGCTGTCAAGGAACAGCTGGCGACAATCGGAGGGAGAAGCAGGCGGTAATTGAAATGTGGTGCCAGCCGTGTGGGGGTTCCCTAGGTCTGCAGGATGTCACCGTCGGGGGACAGCTGGATAACCAGGATGATGTTGAGGGGATCCTCGTGGTTGGGGTCGGTGTCTTTGATTTCTGACCAAGGGGCGGGTGACTTCCCGAAAAGGGAAAGGCAGCAGGGTCCTGGGGAAGGTCCTGATTCCGCCCGTCGGGGCTATAGGAGGGGGATGAATAAAGCCAGAGGATTTCCCATCCTAGCAGTAGGAATGTCCGGGTCCTGGACTGGGGTGGCGGTTGGAGGCCGCTCGGCGCGCAGTGTGCATGCATCTGCGAGCCGGAGCGCGCCGGCAGCTACTTGCAGCTCCAGCCGCGGGCCCAGACGACCGGTTCGCTTGTGGCGCTCGGCGCTCGGCAGGCCACCCTGGGCGCGCCCCGAGGGGCGGGGCGGAGCGGGCTCGGTGGCGGCGGCGCTCGGCGCTCGGCTGCTCCCGCCTGGGGCGGCCGCCCCGCGTGCGCCGGAGCCAAGATGGCCGCCTCCACCGCCCAGTGCCGAGTGACAAAAGCGGAGAGCAAGGCGGCGGCGGGGCCGCGCGCGGGGGGCGCCCGGGAGCGCGCGCCCGCGGGGGCGCCCCCATCCGGTCCCCCGAGCCCGGGCCCCGCGGCGCCCCCCGCGCCGCCGCCGCCGCCGCCCCCACCCCCGCCGCCGCCGCCGCCGCCGCCGCCACCGCCACCGCCACCGCCGCCGCCGCGGGACGGGCCCAAGGCCGAGCCGGAGCCGGGCCCCGGGCCCGCGCCGGCGCCGGGTAAGAGCCCGCGCCGAGGAGGGTGTGGAAAGGGGAAGGTCGGCTTCCCGCTCGTCGGTGCCGCCGCCCCCGACGCCCGCCGTCCAGTCTCCGGGACCCCTCTTTCCCCAGGCCCTTTAGCCGCGCGGGCCCCGGGCCTCCTGTCGCCGATCGAAGGGTCCAAGGCCTCAGGAACACTCCGCCGCCGCTCCTTGGAACTCTCACCTGTCTGACAAATGTCCCCTGTCCCCTTTAGAGCCCCGGGAGCGTCCCTCGACACGGTTCCGGTCCGCACGGCGCGGAAACTCACTTCGGCTCTGCCGGATCTGACAGACGCGCCCACCCCACCCGGAGACTTTGACAAAGCCCTCTGTGTCTCAGTCCCCAGTGCCTACTTCTTGCCTCTGTGGGACTCAAACTGAGCAGGGGAGCTACCCGGCCCCCTGCCCCATCACATTCCACCGCGCGCCACCAAGTCCTCTGACACACAGTTCCTTCATCCTCAGAGCCCACGCCATGCTCTGAACTCTAACTTTGGGGCTCAACAGGCTTCCCCTTTCTGTGGAAAATTAGACCGTGAAAATTCATCCTTATTCCTTCTGCCCACACGCTCCTCACTCAGGGGAGCTTCCTGGCCTGATACATGCCTTAGAAACTTCACACAAAGTTCTGTGGTTCCCACTCTTCCTGTCCCTAACTGGTCCAGGCTCCAGGTTCTCACCTTACCCCACTTAGGGCTCAGCTTGTGATGAGTAGACCACTCCCAGTCCCCTGGTCCCCTACTGTGTATGCGGTCCCAGCCCTAGCTGTATTGTCTGGTGGAGATTCCTAACAAGTCCTGCGGAGCCACCTCCCTTTCCTTGGCTCCCTACCTCTGTGTGGCCTCTCTAGCCTCCTGACCCTGGTCTTCTTTTGTTGAATCTCCCTTCTGACTGTCCCCACCCTCTCCCCCAAGATGGACAGTCGTTCCCCCTCACAAGTTTTGCCCAGAAAGATTTTTTCTCTGAGGTCCCCCAGGATGAGAGTCTTGATTCAGACTTGCATTGCGTCTTCTAATCTGAAACTGCTACTAATCTCTGCTGTCTGAGCAGTCTCAGTATCCCTGTGTTACACTAGTGCTGGGGGTTATGGGTGGGGCCTCAGCTTTCCTGGGGTGAGCTGTTTGCTAGAGTGAGAGCAGGCACCAAAGATGAAGAATGGCCATCCTCTCAGTTCTTCTGTGTGTAGGCAGCCTGAATCTCACCAGGGCTGAGCTTGTCTCCCCAACTCCACAGGCCTGGGTTCTGAGGAAAACACAATGGTGACCATGGACTTGGGCTCCCCCCCACTCCCTAAGAAGAGCCTGCCTATCTCTGGGGCCCTGGAACAGGTGGCCAGTCGGCTGAGCAGCAAAGTGGCTGCAGAGGTTCCTCATGGCAGCAAACAGGAGCTGCCAGACCTCAAGGGTGAGTGGCTCAGGTGGCATGGTGGGAGATGTGAGCCAGGCTAGTCATATTCACACTTGTGCTCTTGAGCCTGGGGGTTAATGTAGGGGTCTAGGTTGGCCCCAGCTTCCTCTTGGGCACCTTGAAGTACCAAAGTTGACACCCAGCTGTCTTCTCTCTTGAACTTCTGCTGCCCGGGGCATGCAGAGATCTGAGTTGCACCCTCACCGGGCGAGGGGATGGCATCCAGAAAAGCAGTGGGCATGGTGGTCAAGAGCTCACACTCAGACCCGGTTCATTCACTGACCATGACCCCTGTTAGCTATGTGATCTCATATGTGACGCCCATTGATCCTGAGGTTGTTGTTGAGTAGACCCAAGAGGTATGGAAGGGCAAAATGAACCTGGCCTTTACCGTTGGGGTACAGGGAGGCAGAGGAGCAGATAAGCAGAGATAAGGGCTCTGTAGGAGAGGGTGCAGGAAAGTACAGGAACTGTGGTTGGGGCTCCAAACCAGCATTTAGGGCACATATTGAGCTGCAGAGGGTGGCTAGAACTTAGCTCGGTGACGTGTGTGGCTGGCAGTTCAGCATTTGTTACTTTCTTGCCAGGGGACCTGGAAGGTCAGAGTTCTAAAAGGTGTCCCAGTGCCTGGGTCATAGAAGGGCTCTGCCTCCTGCTGTGTAAACTTAGGCACAACTTTTCCCTTCTCTGAGCCTCAGTTTCCTTATTTGCAAACCAGACAGGCTAATCCCTGCCTCATTAAGGTCATTGGGAGGATCAGGAATGGGGGAGGGGTGGTGGAAGCAAAACACTTCCACAGAGTCTGGGTGATCGGGACCCCACGGGGAGGAGAAGTGGGAGAGCCAGGTCTCAGGCCTCACAGCCTGCTCTCCCGACCTCCGTGTCGCCCTCCAGCTCAGAGCCTGACCACCTGCGAGGTCTGCGGTGCCTGCTTTGAGACCCGCAAGGGCCTGTCCAGCCACGCACGCTCCCACCTGCGGCAGCTGGGAGTAGCGGAGTCGGAGAGCAGCGGTGCACCCATCGACCTCCTCTATGAGCTTGTGAAGCAGAAGGGCCTGCCCGACGCTCACCTTGGGCTGCCCCCAGGTCTGGCTAAGAAGTCCAGCTCGCTTAAGGAGGTGGTCTCCGGGGGCCCCCGGCCCAGCCTGCTCACCCTGGCCAAGCCCTTGGATGCACCGGCTGTCAACAAAGCCATCAAGTCACCTCCCGGCTTCTCGGCCAAGGGCCTGGGCCACCCGCCCAGTTCTCCGCTCCTCAAGAAGGCATCGCTGGCCCTGGCGGGCTCTCCTACCCACAAGAATCCTGAGGACAAGAGCCCCCAGCTATCCCTGAGCCCCCGGCCAGCCTCCCCAAAGGCACAGTGGCCTCAGTCTGAGGATGAGGGACCCTTGAACCTCAGTGAGTGTGGGTCCTGGGAGTTGAGGGAAGTCCCGGCACTGGGAGGGATAGGGGCCTTAGGTCGGGCTATAGGGCCCTGTATGAGGGCAATGAGGACTGCATCTCCCATGTCCTGGGTCAGCTGGGTCACAGTATTGGTTGGGCTCTGCATTTCCTGTTGGGCTGCCTTGCATATGGTTTTCTGTCTCTTACTTTCCTTTGCTGATTTTCCCCTGGACTCCTGTCTATGGCTGCTGAGCCTGCCAGGGTCATCACCACTGAGGGCCAGCTCTTGGCCTGCTCTGGACCTGAGGGTGGGGACAGAGGGTGACCAGGGCTTCCATGGGTTTGGCTTCCCCAGTGGGAGCTCCAGGCATCTTGGGTCCTGCAGGTAGACAGGTGGTCCATCTCACAGGAGGTGCCTGTAGTTGTCCCTGCCTTCATGTCTTCCTGGCCATCCATGCAGAGGCAGTTCTTGCTCTTTCTCTCTCTCTCTCTCTCTCTCTCTCTCTCTTTCTCTTTCTCTCTTTCTCTCTTTCTCTCTTTCTCACTCTTGCTCTGGCACGCTCTCCCTGTCCCTCTCCCTTGTTCTCTCTGCCTGGGGTTGGAGCTTCTCACCTCCTGGGCTGCTGATGGGCTTGGCAGGTAGGGTTTGGGAGGAAACCCTGCAGGTGCAGTGAGCAGGTTTAACAAGGCTGTCCCTTAGAACATCAGGCTTTCCTATACCTCTGTGGGCATTAGAGTCTGGGGTTGATCCCAGGTGCAGCCCAGTGGAGCTCCCCTATCCCTTGAAGTTGCTTCCACGGTGTCTGCTGTGCTTCCAGCAGCAGGGCCCTGAGCAAGTGTGCCCTTGGCTGCATGGTGCCCAGCAACCACCATCTGCCCCACACATCTCCCGTAGCAGGGGTCCCAGGGGAGAGGGCCTGGGAGTGTCCAGTTTTGCCACTGGAATTTGGTCACTGTCTGTCCACCCACTTCCTTGAGTTCTCCACACTCCCCTTGGTGCCAAAGGACTAGGCAGGGAAGAGGACATCCTGCTTCCCAGAACCACTCAAAAGAAATCTGCAGCATGAGTCTTGGACCCCCACACTGCCTGGGCAGCCGAGAATCACACCAGACCCTCCTGCCTCAGTCCCCCAGGGCTGGCCAAGGTGGCGGCCGTGAAACCCCCCCCTGTGTTTTGTCTCCGCAGCTTTAGATAGTGACGGGGGCAGAGAGCTGGACTGCCAGCTGTGCGGTGCCTGGTTTGAGACCCGCAAGGGCCTGTCCAGCCACGCCCGTGCCCACCTGCGCCACCTGGGCGTCAGCGACCCGGACGCCAAGGGATCCCCCATAGACGTGCTCCACGGGCTCATCAGGAGGGACGGCGTCCAGATCCGCCTCCCACCCGGGCGCGGCGCCCTGGCCCAGCTGGGGCGGCCTCCTCCCGCCTCCGCGGCCCTCTCCTTGCTCCCCCCCCCACCGCCGGCCAAGAAGGCCAAGCTGAAGGCCGCGGGTTTGGCCAGCCCCTGGGGGAAGCAGGACCTCTCGGCCGCCGCAGCCGCCGGCATTTTCTGGGCCTCTGATGTGGAGCCGTCTCCTCTCAACCTCTGTAGGTTCTCGCTTCAGCCGCCCCCTCCTCCCTGCGGGCCCTGGAGCCCCTCCCGGGGGGGTCGCTGCTCCCTCCCTGCTGGGGCAGGGAATAGACAGGGGTCCTTGGCAGTGGGCCAGTTCTACCCGGAGATCTTGTTGGCAGTAGGCTGCTAAGTCCTCTCTCTTGGCCTTTGACCTCCATGACTGTAACCCTCCCTGAGAATGAAGGCCAAGGAGCGGGATCCTGCCTTTTGGTGTGCAGGGTGCCCACGTCTGCCCCTGGTCCAGAGTGCACATGGCACCTCGGCTGTCCTCCTGCCCCCCGTCCTTGTTTGGGACTTGAGAAGGCGTGGTATCTTGGTTCCGTCCTCCTCCGCCAGGACCAAGGGCCCATGTGCTCTCTGGAGCCTCCCTTGCTCCTGCCGGGTGTCTGGCCCCTGCCCCACTCCTCAGCTCCCTCGCTTGCACTTGCCCTTCACCACCACCTTAGCCTGAGGGTGTGCTGCTGCCCACGCCCAGCCGACCAGGACACTTCTGCAAGTGATTGTGCTAGCGATTCCAGGATGCTAACTGTACCTTTCTCCTGCTGCAGCCTCGGGCCCAGAGCCAGCACGAGACATCCGCTGTGAGTTCTGCGGCGAGTTCTTCGAGAACCGAAAGGGCCTCTCAAGCCACGCGCGCTCCCACCTGCGGCAGATGGGCGTGACCGAGTGGTATGTCAATGGCTCACCCATCGACACGCTGCGGGAAATCCTGAAGAGACGGACCCAGTCTCGGCCTGGCGGACCCCCTAACCCGCCAGGGCCCAGCCCAAAAGCCCTGGCCAAGGTGATGGGCAGCGGAGGTCCTGGCAGCTCACTAGAAGCCCGCAGCCCCTCGGACCTTCACATCTCGCCCCTGGCCAAGAAGCTACCACCGCCACCAGGCAGTCCCCTGGGCCACTCACCAACTGCCTCTCCTCCCACGGCCCGGAAGATGTTTCCAGGTCTGGCCACACCCTCCCTGCCCAAGAAGCTGAAACCTGAACAAATGCGGGTGGAGATCAAGCGGGAGATGCTTCCAGGGGCCCTTCATGGGGAGCCACACCCATCTGAGGGTCCCTGGGGTGCACCACGGGAAGACATGACACCCCTGAACCTGTGTAAGTGTGACCCTGCGACCAGGCAGGGAGAACAGTTTGAGGGCTCTCCTCCCTGCCTTCCCTCAGGGGTATCCTGGGGGCTGAGGGTTGAAATGGAAGGGAGGATACAGAGGTCCAGAGGACAAAGGGCTAGCTGTGCAGTCCTGCTATGCAGACCCCTGCAACTGAGCTGCTGCTTGAGCAGGGAGGTAAAATTGTGTCTTTCAGCAATGGCAAAAAAATTTTGTTTCTTGTACCGTCTTTGGTCGATTGGTAGTGGCTGCCAACCAGACTCCTTAGGGAGAAAGACTGCAGGGATCAATTAGTAATGTCTGTGTGGGCAGGAGTATAGGGACTGGCAGTGGATGTCTGAACTGTGTCTTTCTGGCATTCCTGGTAATTAAGAGCTTGACATTTAGAGTCAGGTTTGAGTCCAGATGTCTGTTCCTTCGCAATCTAGCAATATGTGACCTTGGGCAAGTTTCCTTATTTGTAAGGTGGAGATCAGCAGAGTTCCAATTATGGTTTTCTTGAGGATTAAGTGGGATAAAGCACTGAGCACAGCACCTGGTTACAGAAAACTGTATACAGTAGTTGTAATGTCACTGTCACTTGCTGCTGCACCATCTCTGTGTTAATTCTGCTCAGGTTGGTTGAATGTGTGCTGAGCAGGTGAGGGTTGCCCAGGTTCTGCCTTAGAGCTCACGTATATCACATGCTGGCTCTGTGCCACGTGCTCTGAGCTGTTCCCATTTTAGACTGTCCCAGTAATGCTGGGAAGTGGAGGTTTTCATCTTCATTTTGCAGAGGAGGAAACAGGCTCACAGAGGGAACATGGCTTGCCCAGGGTCACACAGGGAGATGTTATGAAATCAGCTAGAATTTGAGGTGACAGAACAAGCAGAAGGACCAGGTGTACACAAGGGCCACTGGAGGTCCAGATGGAGGTAGCAGGTCCTTGGGGTCTGTCTGGAGGTGTGGACAGGGGTAACTAAGCAGTTGGCACTGATACGGGCCTTGAGCTTGGAGGCTTCCTGCCCGCAGCCGCTGCCTCCTTCTCCTCCTCCTACTCCTTCTCCTTCCCCCTACCCTGGACCCCCTGCAGCGTCCCGGGCAGAGCCAGTGCGTGACATCCGCTGCGAATTCTGCGGTGAGTTCTTCGAGAACCGCAAGGGCCTGTCCAGCCACGCCCGCTCCCACCTGCGGCAGATGGGCGTGACTGAGTGGTCCGTCAACGGCTCACCCATCGACACGCTGCGGGAGATCCTCAAGAAGAAGTCCAAGCCGTGTCTCATCAAGAAGGAGCCGCCAGCTGGAGACCTTGCCCCTGCCCTGGCTGAGGATGGGCCTCCCACAGTGGGTCCTGGGCCCCTGCAGTCCCCATTGCCCCTGTCACCCCTGGTTAGCCGTCCGGGCACGCCAGGTGCAGGTCCGGCCCAGGTTCCCCGTGAGCTCAGCCTGACGCCCATCACTGGGGCCAAGCCCTCAGCCACTGGCTACCTGGGTTCAGTGGCAGCCAAACGACCCCTGCAGGAGGACCGCCTCCTCCCAGCAGAGGTCAAGGCCAAGACCTACATCCAGACTGAACTGCCCTTCAAGGCAAAGACCCTCCACGAGAAGACCTCCCACTCCTGTAAGCAGCGGGTGGCAGGGTCCTGGGAGGGCATTCGCCAGGGCCTGCAGGGCCGGGCAGAGCCGCGAGTGTGCACACTGACCCTAAGTGGGGCCCCTGTGGCAGGGTCCCTGTGGGAGGTGGGATTGGCTCCCAGCCTGGGCAGGGCCATCTGGGTACACCTGCCCCATTCGGGCTGTGGCTCAGCAGCACCCCCTCCGCCCTGCAGCCACTGAGGCCTGCTGCGAGCTGTGTGGCCTCTACTTTGAAAACCGTAAGGCTCTGGCCAGCCATGCACGGGCGCACCTGCGGCAGTTCGGCGTGACCGAATGGTGCGTTAACGGCTCGCCCATCGAGACGTTGAGTGAGTGGATCAAGCACCGGCCCCAGAAGGTGGGCGCCTACCGCAGCTACATCCAGGGTGGCCGCCCCTTCACCAAGAAGTTCCGCAGCGCCGGCCATGGTCGTGATGGTGACAAGCGGCCACCCCTGGGGCTGGCACCTGGGGGCCTGGCTATGGTTGGCCGTGGTGCTGGTGGGGAGCCAGGCCCTGAGGCCGGCCGGGCAGCTGATGGTGGTGAGCGGCCTTTGGCAGCCAGCCCGCCAGGCACCGTGAAGGCCGAGGAGTACCAGCGGCAGAACATCAACAGTGAGTGCTAGCGCAGGAGGGTTGGGAGGGTGGTGGACACTTGCCAGGCCCACCTGGCCACCCACCTGGCTCTCTGCTGTGCTTGGCCTTTTAGTTGTTTTTTGGATTGCTCACCTATTCACTTGTCCATCCACCATCTGGTCCAGGTGGTGTCTAAGTCCTGTCTTAGAAATTCCTGCAGTGTTTGCCCCTTGCTGGCCCAGGGCCCTGACCTTATCTCTGGTCTCTCTCCCCATCTTAGAATTTGAGCGCCGACAAGCCCGCCCTCCAGATGCCTCTGCGGCCCGGGGGGGCGAGGAGGCCAATGACCTGCAACAAAAACTGGAGGAGGTGCGGCAACCACCACCCCGCGTTCGGCCGGTCCCCTCGCTGGTGCCCCGGCCCCCTCAGACATCACTCGTCAAGTTTGTTGGCAACATCTACACCCTCAAGTGCAGGTACACTGCCCCCTGGGGAGTTAAGGAGACCACCTGGATGGGCCTTGGCCACCCGGGGTCTTGGAACAGGACAGGGTCTGGTGGGGGCTCAAAGGTGTTGCCTCAAGGCTGCCATTGGGTATCACTGGGTCCAGGTTAAGAGCTGACACTCTGGAGCCGGGCTCGGTGGCTCAGCCTGTAATCCCGCGCCTTTGGGAGGCTGAGGTGAGTGGATTGCCTGAGCCCGCGGGTTCGAGACCCGCCTGGGCAAGCGAGACCTCATCTCTACAATAAATCAAAAAATCAGCCGG
>CAUYQG010259789.1:0-13669 GCA_963574415.1 Tarsius wallacei | reverse complement strand
CGCAGCCTCGACCTGCTGGGCTCCGGCGATCCTTCCGCCTCAGCCTTCCAAGTAGCTGGAACTACAGGCGTGCGCTACCGCGCCCAGCTAATTTTTTGATTTATTGTAGAGATGAGGTCTTGCTTGCCCAGGCGGGTCTTGGACCCGAGGGCTCAGGCAATCCACTCACCTTAGCCTCCCAAAGGCGCGGGATTACAGGCTGAGCCACCGAGCCTGGCCAGCCCAGGATTTCTAACTCTAAACATAAAGAAAACAAATTGCCCAGGCCCTGGCCAGAGAAAGCAGACGATGAGGCAGCCGTTCCTCAGGTCTCCTCCTGTGGCCTCTGGGGATGAGCCTGGGCTGGGCATGCCCCTTGAAAGCAGGGGGACTTCCTCTGTGGCTTTTGTCTTGGGAGAGTCAGTGTGAGGGCCAGGTCAGTCTCTTGGGCTGCATTCTGCTTGAGGTGCATAGTCCCATGCTGAGTCTGTGGTCTGACTGTGCCACGAGGAGGCTCTCAGTCTCCCTGCTCATCCTCCACTCCTGTGGGGAAAGGAAGTGGAAGGGCACTCAGTGCAGGCCAGGGCTGCACAGAGGGGGCATGGGTGCGTGCTTGCACCTCCTCTGGAGGATGTGATATGAAGCACTTCTGCCCCGGGTGCGGGACGCCAGCAGGAGGGAAGAAGGTGATTCGCCTTCAGCTCCTCCCTTCTACTCATTCTCATTTAATTCTGTAAGAGCTGTTGGAGGCAAATATTGATGTCCCATTTTGTAGACAAGGAAACAGGCTCAGAGAGGTTCAATCATTTGCCCGAGATCAAACAGCCAGATATTGACAGCCAGGGGTTTCCCACATAAGCCCATCTGGCCACAAAGCTGGCTGTCTGCGCTGCCTCCCAGGGAAATAGTGAACGTTGAGGGCCTGCTGTATGCAAGAGACATCCATGCCCTGCCAAGTGTTTTGCCTCACTGGGTGCCAAGGCCAGTTCATGACATGGGCAGTATGATCCCCTTGTGTCGATGGGGCCTCTCATGTCAGGAGGATGAGTGAGGTGGTTCTGAGTGGGTGGCTGGGATTTGAACGCTGTGTGGTGTGATCATAGAGGGTGCTTCACGGGCAGGGGGATCAGATTGTTCGTTTCCAGGTGGGTCCCAAGAGGGCTGATGTGTGGAGACGGTCAGTCGGTCAGGAATGCGTTCACCTGGAAGTAATCAAACCTACTCCACAGTGGCTGAAGTGAGTGTTTATTTTTCTGTCTACCGGTAAGTCATGAGGCAAGTGTGTCAGATTGGTGTACCCTAAAGGGTTCAGGCTTTTCATGCCCCTCTTTCTCTGGTTGTCAGCTTTCTTCCTAGTGCTTGTTGCCTCCTGTGGGCAAGATGGCTGCTGCTGTTCCAGATACTGTATCCGTTTCAAGCAGGAAGCACAAGAGAAGGGGTAGCATCCGCTGTTTCTTGCTTTTATTAGGAAAAAAAAAACCCTGCTCACGATTCCATCTGGCAGGCTTCTCCATCCATCTCACTGGCCACGGCCGGGTCCCAGCCCCTCTCACTGCAAAGAAAGCTGAGAAAGCGAGTGTCTGGCCTGCAGCCGCTCAGGTAGAGGCAGGAAAGGAGAATGGATTGCTAGTGGCTTTGGGTCTAGTCGCCCAGCAGAGTCTTTTTTGTTTAGTGTTGGGTAGAAGTCACTAGGCTGAACAGAGCAGGTGGCAGCTGGCAGAGCTGTGATACTGGGTGCCCTAGAGTGGTCCGGTGGTTGGGAAAGGCTGGGAGTGAGAGGCCCCCACCTGTTGCCCGCTTCTCTGAATGTCTGGGTTTGGGGTGTGCGGAGGGGCACGTGAGGAGGGACGAGGAAGCTCTCACTGCGCAGGCGTGAAGTGTACTTTCTTCATGCCGGAGCTGGGCGTCATAGCCGCACTCACTGTGGTCATTGTCGCCAGGGCTCTGCTGGCCGAGGACCTTTACCAGGGTCCTGTGCTGTGTGACTGTGGAATCTGGAGCCCCTCAGTGTGTCATTGAAGAATACTGGGCAAGCAGAATGGGATTGTTCAACGCTCGCCACTTAGGGCACACTTGCCAGCTCTCTCTTCACCGCCTTGGTGGGGGTCGGGGGAAGGGGAGCCAGCAGCTGCCAGTCTGTACTGAGAATGGCTGTTTATGGGCCACGGGCACGCCCTTAGTGCTGAAGTCTGCTCCCCACCCCATTCCCCTCCTCTCAGGCTTCTTAAATCAGAACAAGGGAGAAGGCAGAAGGTTCCTGGTGGGGAGACAACGAGAATATGTTGACTGCAGGGACAGGACAGCCTTTGGGCATCTCCTGTGTCCTCTCTGCAGGGCTATGGAGGCTGGGCTCAAGTCCTGAGGTAGTCCTCTCCGTGTGTTTACGAAGGTCCTGTTCTCAGAAGGAATGGGCTTAATCCCGCTCACACAGGACTTACCATTTGCAGGGGAGGCTGGGAAAACTAATGCCAACAGCCATGGCAGCCTCAAGATGGGGAAGGATTGGCTTCGCCTTATGGAGTCAAGGGAAGGCTTTCTGCAGGAGAGCTTGTCTGAGCTGGGTGTTAAAGGTGAGACAGCAGCAAAAGCATGTTTACTTCATTGGTGTCCAATCCCACCAATTGTTCAGTCTCCAGGTACTTCCTTGCTCCAGCATGGCTAGTCCCAAATGTCCTGTTGTTCTTGGCTTAGGAGTGCAGTACTGGGCACAGCTGACTGGTAACACCGATCTCCTTCCTGCCAGATGAAGGGACTCTGTCTCTCTCTCTCCTTTTTTTTGAGTTAGAGTCTCACTCTGTCACCCACACTGGACTGCAGTGGTATGCTCATGGCCACCGCAGCCTCGACCTGCTGAGCTCAGGCGATCCTTCTGCCTCAGCCTTCCAAGTAGCTGGAACCACAGGTGCACGCTACCACGCCCAACTTATTATTATTTTTTAATAGCAGGCTTTATTGAGAGGACAGAAAAGCTCCCACAGTGGGAGGGGACCCGAGGGGCTTTCCCCCAGCTTATTTTTTGATTTACTGTAGAGACGAGGTTTCACCAAGTTGCCCAGGCTGGTCTCGAACCCGTGAGCTCAGGCAATCCTCTCGCCTCAGTTTTCCAAACTTCTGGGATTACAGGATTGAGCCACCGTGCCTGGCTGGGACGCTTTCTTATGCCACATGATGTTCGAGATCGCCTCTGTACGAGACTCACCATGGCACCTGGAAGGAGGCCTTGGTGGCATTCGGCAACTGGGGTAGAAACCACGCTACCCGGGCCAGCATGGTGGCCTCAGTGTCAGCAGATCCAAGCGATTCCCATTGCTTCCTGGCCCGTTGGGCTCCTGATGTCTCTTGTGACATCACCTTTCTGGGCCTCACTTGCCTGGACTCTAAAACTAGGGAGCAACCCCTGCTTCCTTGCCTCTCCCCAACTGAGGAGGTACATTGAGGGGTCACTACTTAACCAGGCATTGGCATAGCATCTTTCCTTTCACAGAGCATCCTGTGAGTCACCTCTGTAACTTCAGGGGTGGGCAGTAGGTGCCATTATGCCCATTTCAGAGGTGGGGAAACTGAGACACAGAGCAGGCAGGCCACACACCGGTGGCTGCACAGGGGGTCAAGTGGCAGAGCTGGAACTGGAACCCGCCAGTCTTGACTGCTTAGAGCTTGTGTTCTGTCCAAGGTGTACTTGTTTCCCAAGTGTCAGGGTGTAGAGGAACACAGCACAGGGTTAGTGAGACTCAGTCTGGGTGTGAGATCTGCCTGTGCCTTCTTGGTGGCTGTGTGCTTCTAATTAATTGCTGTTAATGTGTGAAAGTCTAAGAATTGCCCGTACATATGATACTACAGCCTGAGGGTGGAAGGAAGCTGTGCAGCTTTATGTCCTAATTATTCGGGAGTATTTCACATGCAATTAATCTTGTTGCCATCAGTTAACTCCCCTGCCCCTCCCCCACTTCCCCCCTCATGCTGCTGTGCATGAGGCCAATCACAACAGATGTTGGCGTCGCAGTCCCTGGAGCCATGGCAGACTCGGGGGTTTGGACAGGCCAGGTCACATCTCTGCTGGTGCAAATCTGGCTGGTCATCCAGCCAGTGGATAGGAGCAGATGACGAGGACAGCGAATGCAGGAGCCAGAAACTGGAAAGGCTCATCCGCTTCTCCTTGCGAATACAGCATCTGAGAGCTCGAAGGACCCAGGATAAGTTGTGTGATCCCCACATGTCATAGACAGAACACTCGAGACCCGAAGTGGGTGCAGGATGCCTAAAGCACCTTGCCAGTCAGCAGCCAAGCCCAGGATCCTTGTCTGTCCCTTGTCATGATGTCACACATCTTTGCTTGGAACATCAAGCAGGTGCAGATCTCCCGCCTTGCCGGCCACATTGACTCCAGTGCCAACTCTGTGTAGGTTTCAAGTTGTAGCATGCAAGGTGTGACACACTGGGTTGCAAGGGACAGAAACCAGCTCAAGACAAGGGGATGTTATCACTCCCCTAACTCCAGCATCCATGGGTGCAGTGGCACACAGGCACATCTGGATGCCAGGGTTGGATGACCCTCAGGCCTCCCCCGAAGGGCTCTGTTATAGAAGAGTGATGCAGGAAAGCACATGTCCGTGACCTGCAGCCAAGTTCCCTCTGCCCCAAACCTGTTGGGCTTGGCCTTTTCAGTGACACGACAGACTAGAGAATGTTGACTTTGTGCAGAGCCAACATGGAGCCCTGGCCTCTTCTTTCTGAAATCCCACTGGGGTGCTAGGGAGACAAAAGTATCATGTGATAATTAAGGTTGTGAGTTCCAGGGCTAAATAGCCTGTGATCTGATCTTGGTTCTGGGTCAGAATTCCTTGTAACCTAGGACAGATCACATCACGTGAATCAGTTTCCTTATCTATAAAATGGGTTTGAGTCCAGCACAGGGTGGTTTGGAGGATTTAATGAGATAATTACATACAATTTCACCCTGTGTCTGGCACGCACATGTGCCCTGCTAGCAGGGGTTATTAGGAAGGTCACTTAGCTTCTCTTGGTTTTTCCCTCTGTTAAATGGGAATGGCATCACCAGTTCCATGAAATAAGGAACTCGCTGGTTCCTTAAATTCAGCCAAGCCAGGTCTAGCCTTCAGGGTTGGCAGTAGATGAAAGCTTGCCATGTGCAGTAGGGCCACTAGCAGCCAAGGACCTTCCTCTTGTCCCCCCTTTCCCTCCTCCCTGCTCTTCCCTTTGGGGGAGCTTAGCTGTGACATGCTGCCAAGGTGTCTTCCTCCCATGGCAGGGATCAGATACCAAAGAAGAAAGCAGCTTCTCAGTCTACCAAGGGGCCATAGACCCAAGAGGCTTCAGGAGTCAGGACCATAACGCCCCAGGCTGGGTGAGACCCAGTGGGATCAGATGTGCTCTGTCCAGCTGAGTGTTTGCTGGCCTGTCCTGCGTAGCACAGGCCCTCCCCCAACACTTATCTAACTGAATTTTTGTGCAGGGGACGTGGGGTACTAAGTGGAATCATGCTGTAAAGGCAATAGGGTAGCCTGTTACTCAGAAGACCCCACATGAATGTCTTTGTAGACTGTGCCGTCTCTTCAGGGGGGCCTGCTGATCTGACTGTTTTGCACTGAAGAGTAGGGAGGCTCCACTCTCCTGGCCTCACGTTGATCTGACACCATCTAATTAACACCTGTGCTCCACTTGTCACCTTAACCCGGCCATCACTGGTTTCTGTGTGTGTTTCTCTTTGAGGCCTTTTTTGGTGAAACGCTTGTGTTCCCCGCTAGCAGCTCTGCTCACCAAGGAAGGAGGAGGGGCAAGCTTGATATGTAACTGATTAGCCCCCAGACCACCCAGCAGGAGCATCTTTCCTTTCCACTCCTGTCCCACTCTCTATAACTGATTTTTCAGCTATATCAAGAGTGACTTAAAAACTCTTTGGTAAAATGATCAGAACTGACCATGCTGGGCAGTGGGGGCATAGGCATATTTACCATACTGATTTCTGCACTATTTTGTGAGGTGCAGTGATTTACGTTATACACTACGCTTCCTAACTGTGGGAAGCAGTTTTGTGGGTTCTCAAAAAGCTGCGTAGAATGACCAGCTGACCTTGTAGTTCCACCTCCAGTTACACGTGCAAACGAATTGAACATAGACACTCAAGTACATGGGCGCAAGTGTTTGTGGCAGCACTATTCACAGTCACCACAAGGTGGCGGCAGCCTCAGTGTTCATGTGCTGATGAACAGACAAATGTAGCATCAACACGCAGTGGCGTATTATTCTATAAAACGGAGAAAAACACGGGTACATCTTCAGCTTGGATGAAATTAAGAAACATTGTGCTTAGTCAGAGAAGCAAGCTGGACAGAAAGACCTCCTGTTATATGACCCCATTTGTATGGAGTATCCACACAAACGGTAAATCCACAGCGATGGAAAGCAGGTTAGCAGCTGCCAGGAGGAGGCCGGAACGGGGAGAAATTGCTTCATGGGCAAGATGTTTTACTTTAGAATGGTGGGAATGTTCTGGAAATAGAGGCAATGATTGCACATCATTGTGAATGTACTAGATGCCACTGAATTGTCCACTTTTAGATGGTTCGTTTTATATTATGTGGATTTCGCCTTAATACACAGTTTTTGAAAAAACACCTAACTGTGCCACCGCCTCCCTCTTCTTATTGGCCAGGGAAGTCTCAGCTGTATTTCTTTCACTATGTGAAGTTACCTTTAAAACTTTCTGGGTTTAGTTCTTCTGGTGGATACCCCTTTAAAGCAAACGTGCTCAGGCTTTTATTTACCTAATTTTTTGAAGACCGGGTCTTGTTCTGTCACCCAGGCTAGAGTACAGTGGCGCGATCATAGCTTACTGCAGTCTCAGACTCCTGGGTTCAAGTGATCCTCCTTCCTTAGCTGCCCAAGTAGCTGAGACTACAGGCGTGTACCACTACCCATGCCCCCGGCTTACATGCCTTATTCTTTTTTAACTCTTGACCCCTGATTTAGTCACCATGAAGCTTATGGGGGAGCAGCCCTGGGTGTCCAGTCACTGTTCTCTGCCTCTATGAGAGACTCTGCCAGGCCCTTCCAACTCTACGTTTCTGACATTCTCTGCTGGTGGCAGAATACTACTTTTAAAAAATGGCTGTGCAAGTATGTGCTAATTCCCTTGGCATTTCCAAGCTGATTGGTGCTCCAACTTTAGGGCAGGCAGGAGGATTTCGAGTGGTGGTCCACAGCAGGATCTGTTGGGGCTGTGTGATAAGAACCTTAATGAACAGCATTTAAAAATCAGATCTGTATAAAAATGTGGGTTCTGGCTTCACTTGACAAATCAGAAGTGGTGGCAGCCACATCTCCACATGGACAGTGGGTTGGAGGCAGGGACTGCTCATTAGTCAGGCACAGCCTTGCCCCTTTCCACTGTGCTCATGTTCCCATGTGGACTTCACTCCCTGTGAGGTCCTGTCTGCTTTTGCTTTGGGGACACCTGCCTTAAGGATTTGTGGTGCAAGTCACTGTAAACTGCCGTGTGTGTGTGTGTGTGTGTGTGTGTGTGAGGGAATGAGAGCACATGGACAAGAACCAAAAAATGACAAATATGGAAATGTTAATAAAGGTCCAGAGCTTTACTGAGATATTGCAAGGCATTTTTGCTCTTCTTACATATTTCATCCTATTCCTTTGGATGAGAACAGGCCTGAGGTTGATTTAAAAGTTATGTTTTGGAGCTTGATACAGTGTATCCTTTCCTTTGGAGATAAAAGAGCTCTCGCAGCCTGTTCCTCAAACCTTTCTGTTGCCCTTCCAGATTATTACTATGTAGAAACAATAGTTTTAAAGCTGGGAAGGGCCAGAATTTAATCTGATTCCTGATTTTCCAAAAGAGGACAGAGAAAGGTTGGGAAACTTGCTTGTGGCCATGCACTGGGGGCTGGTGGGAGTCTCAAGGCCATGTGCTCTGTCCCAGGAGACGACCAGGCTGGTGCTGCCTGCTTGGGGGATGGGCTTTCAAGGGAGCATGACCAGGTGCGTCCTTGTCCTGCTACTTCCTGGCTGTGTGGCTTGGGCAAGTCAGCTGCCTTCTCTGGGCCTCTGTTTCCTCATTGATATAGCAGGTGCATTGTGCGAATTAAGTGAGATTGTGTATTTGAAGTGCCTTTTGTATTGCTGGGTGTGCAGAAAGCGGTCAGGTCATGGTAACCACTGGCCACGTAAGCATGGGAAGAGAGCTTGGGGCCTTTTTTCCTTTTTTTTGAGTCAAGGTCTTATCTATCGCCCAGGCTGGAGTACAGTGGCACAATCGCCAGCTTCAACTTCCTGGGCTCGGATGATCCTTCTGCCTCAGCCTACCAAGTTGCTGGGACTGCAGGCACGCACCACCTCACCCAAGCTAATCTTTTTGATTTTTTTTCTAGAGACAAGGACTCACTATTCGTCAGAGATTAAATTCGTCAGGGATGAGGGCAACTCACTATGTTGCCCAGTCTGGTCTTGAACTCCTGGGCTCAAGCCATCTTCCTGCCTTGACCTCCCAAAGTGTTGCGATTATAGGTGTGAGCTGCTGCGCTTGGCCTCCTTTCCTCTTTCATCATGACAAATTGAAACTCTGGGTGGGCAGGGGGAAGAGGAAGGCAGGAGAGAGAGACAGGATGAAAAGCTAGGACGGGGCTGAGATTGACTTAAAAGTTATGTTTTGGAGCTCGATATAGTTTATCCTTTCTTCTGTAGATAAGAGGAAAGGGAGTGGGCAGGCAGACAAAGATATAAAAAGCCGGATGTTAGTTTGAAAAACGACAATGTGGGTTAAGTATATACTCATAGAAGAACATTTTTTATTTCTGTGCATGGGCTCTCGTGAGCTCTCTCTTTAAATATAACTGACTATGGGCCCCAGGGGAGTGTTTGTAAAGGCTCTTTGAGGTCTTTGGGAAAAGATGCTATATAAAGCCAGGGAATTATTACACAGCTCTGTGTATATATGTGAGAGGGTGTGTGCGCACACACGCGTCACTGGGTCTAGTCATCAATCTCTTCCCTTTTTAATTTTGAAGAGGGAGTTGAAGATCAATTAGTCTCAGGATAATCCCCCCCAGAGGCCTTTAATGGCTGAAGATGGGAGACTTCCCCCCTCCCCCCCCATGACAGTTGCATACTTTATATAGCAACCTGGGCCCCTCATCATCTGTGTGAACAGGCCAGCATGCCATCTGGCTTGTGTGTCTGTGTTTACGTTTGGGCCCCCGGGGCTGGGTGCTGGTCCCTGCTCTGCTGATCTTCTTAAAGTTGGGCTTTCATGTGGTCAGTGCTGAGAAACCAGGGGAGTGACTTTGCAGGCTTGGCCTGCTTGAGGTCATGGTAATGATATGCAAGAATTTGTCTCCTCTTCCCATGTGTGTCACATTCCTGAGACACATAATGGAAAAAGCTCAGTTTGAGCCTGAGTCCCTGTCACTGGGGCAGGAAATTACAGCTGTGAACCTGGTGGTTAGTGTTCTCAGGTGAGGCCTGAGCTTATTATTAAACGTAGCTGACATTTCTGCCCATCCCATCCCATGCTTGGTTCCTGGAGCTGAGGGGCAAGTTCCAGCAGTGGGTGTCCGTCAGTCATTCACTCGTTTATTCATTCGCTCACGTTTCTGACCTTTGACTCATTCAACAGGTCTCACGTGTGTACTGTGCCAGGCACGAGGGCCCTGCACTCAGGGTGCTCACAGGCTTGGGTGTGGGGCTTGGGTGGCCGGACCTGCAGATGAACACCTCTAACCCAGAACAGTGAGCTCTCCTGGAAGTATAGACGAGGTGCAGTGAGGCATAGGGAGAGAAGGGTCCAATGAGCTCTACTTGAGTCTTTTAACTGTGAGGACATGGGGCCCACTCAAGTGCAGAACAGAAGGGCGGAGAGTAGTATTTGTGTTCTCAGGGCCCTGGGATTGGGTGGGAGCCCAGCAGGAGACCATAGCCCTTCTCAACACATGACTGCTTTATTCCCTGTGACCACATGGTCACTGCTAGTCTACTCTGACTTGCTCCTGCCCTCAGGTCACCATCTTGGCTATGTTTGTGTAGCAAGAGACCAAGTCAGCAACTAGTGAGTTCTCATACTCCAAACGAATTATTTTCCCAGTTTTGGTTCCTCTGTGGCTTTGCCCCAGGCTACGGGGCTCAGTGGCAGACACCCAGTGTTTGACATTTCAGACACCCAGCACTTTGCCAAGCTCAGCATTTTCTCCACGGCTCATGAGCTTGCCCTGAGGGGCTTGACTGACTTCTCTGTTGGGTGGGCCATTGCCTTGTACCTGCACTTGCATTTGTCCCTGTCCAGGCAGCTGCACCTGGAGACAGAAGAGCTCCCAGCAAACTTCCCTTGGCCCAGTTTAAGGTACTGTTTAAGAATCGGTTTATTCAGTTGGTCTTCTGACCAACTGGCTATCAGCAAATGGACCTTGGTGGGGTGACTTAGGAACATCTGTCCTTGGCTAGATGCGTTGCTGCTGCCTTCCTTGGTCTCTCTAAGCAGATGCTGTGGCACATCCACAGCTTCTGGAAGCCTCTACGTGGTTGGCTCCATTTGAGTCTGCTAGCCACCCTTGGTCTCACTGGCTGTGGGTGGGACCGGGAGGCCTACGAGAGCCATGTCCCTCAGCCACATCTCTCAGCAAGAATAAGACAGGGCAGGCTGCCCTGTTGACTGGCAGGGCTGCTACAGCCAGTGGGCAGAGGTGTCCCAGGAAGGGCGATCCTGCATGGTTTAGAGATGGGGAGGGGTAGGCCAGGCCTGTGCCAAGACACAGAGGCGTGAAGGAAGGAGAGAGGTTCGATGTGGTGGGAGACACACCAGGGGGGAGGAGCAGAGGAGGTAGGCAGAGACCCATGTTGTGGTGGAGGGGCCGCTGTCCACGTGACCTGGAGTTCAGGAGAGGGCCTGGGCTGGGGCTGTGGGTGTCTGCAGGGCGGAAGTGGCAGTCGAGCCATAGACATAGCTGTAGTCACTCCAGGGGGCCAGTGAGGGTGCAAGGAGACCCAGGTTAGGAGACTGAGCAGGGACAACCAGAAGGACCCGAAGAAAAGCAGAGGAGGCCCTGCAGGAGAGACGATGGGACATGGGTGTCTGAGGCAGCAGCTGTCCAGCCGTGGTTTCGTTCTCTTAAATCTCAATCTGTAGCCTCTTGTTTGCTTGCAACCAGTGGGCCCACCCATTGGCACTGTGTCAGAGCTGCCACAGAGACTGCCCTGAGTGAAGAGGGGCCGGGGTGGGGCAGCGGAGGGTGAACTATGGCTATTCTCCTAAGACAAACTGGCAGCTGTTTCCTGTCAAGGGCCAGACAGTACGTATTTCAGGCTGTGCAGACCCCATAGGCTCTGTCTCAGCAATGCATCAAAGCAGACTTACCCAACAAATGACTGAGCATGGTCATGTTCCAGTAGAACTTTTACTGGCCCCTGTACTTTTCTATGGGGGTTGGCAGTGTCAGCCACATTTCTCAAAGCTGGGGGAGCTGAGAGGTAAAGATGCTATTATTTGCCAGGGAACAGAGCTGAGATGTGGCAATCTGGGGTTCAAATGCAGATCTGATGAGAAAACTGGTGTTCTTTCTTTTCTGCCAGTTTGAAGTTCCAAAAAAAATGATTTTTTTTTTTTTTTTTTTTTTTAGTAGGAGTCTTACTCTGTTGCCCAAGCTGGAATGCAGTGACACGCTCATAGCCACCGCAACCTCTACCTGCTGGGCTCAGGCAATCCTTCTACCTCAGCCTTCCAAGTAGCTGAACTATAGGCATGCATCACCACACCCAGCTAATTTTTTGATTTGTTGTAGAGATGAGGTCTCGCCAAGTTACCCAGACTGTTCTTGAACCCCTGGACTCAGGCAATCCTCTCACCTCTGCCTCCCAAAGTGCTGGGATTATAGGCGTGAGCCACTGTGTCCGGCTTTTTTTATTTTTTATTTTTGGTTAGATGGGCCCTCGATGTGCAGAACCTATAAGAAAATTCATTTCCTTCATGAACTTGGTCTTTGGTTTCACATTAGGAAAGATGGCATAAATATTTCTTTATATTCTTACATAGTTTTTTATTGCTTCACTTCACATATTTAAATATTACTGTATTGGAAATTTAATTCAATATGTGGCAAAAACAGAGATTTAAGTCTTGTTTTCTGCTTCCAAAATGGTTCCTTGCCCGGCAACATTTATGGATGAATCTACCCTTTCCATGGTTATGTGAAGCACTGCCTTTATCCTAGATTGATTTCTGATGGTCGAAGTTAACATTCTCCAGGGCACTTGACTGGATTTGTGGTTCCATCCTCTGAAGCCAGGCAAGGAGCTGACTTTGAGATGGATGGGCATTTGCCTTTCAGCTTGGGGAGGGGGATTCTGGCTCAGCCAGGCTCTGCAGAGGCTGCTGCCCTGTTCTCACTTGAAATGTGTGCTGTGGTAGGTAATAAAAGAAGGAAATCACAGTGATAGAGACTAAACAAATAATGGGCCATGCAGCGCTGGGGAGAGGAGAGGAAATTACATGCCATGGAGTGCCTCTGAGCACTTGTGTCGCTCGGCTTTGTGGAATATGATATTTACACGATATATGGAAATCGCCCCCACAGTACTTACTGGCTTTACTGCCCAGAAAGAGTCACAAACAGCCAGCGTGGCAGCAAAAGTGAATGTATGTTAAGATCACAGCTCATCAAAAAAACATTTTTGCGGGGGTGGGGGGGGTGGGGGTGGGGGTAGGGAGGGCTACATAACATCACAAAGGGTACTTGGTCCTAAACCAGGGGAAGTGAGGGCCAGTTAGAGGCCCAAACTTTACCTGCATGCAGCCTACTTATGTAGTTAACCCTTACTTGTACTCCATAGATCTAGAATAAAATAAAATAATGTTAAAAAAGAGCATTTTGCGGGGAATACCGCTCGTGGTCTGTTTCCTTTTCCACCTTTAATACAAATGTCATAGCCACATGGGGAAGGTGGAAGGGACAGCTCTGACAGCCATTCTTTCTGTGATGGAATTTTTTTAAAGATGCCCATTACCAGAGTACTACTTTGGTTGCACTTATGCTGTGAGTCATTTTGATGTCCATACAAACCCAGGAACCTCATCCAAGAGGCTGGACACACAGCGTATGGACAGAAGAAGGGAAGGGTTGGGTTATATCGGGGTGATGGTGCGGACCAAATCAGCATTGGTCATCCCGCTGTTTCTCATGGTGGCTTCTGTGCAGTGTGATTTGGGCCCTACGAGGGGAGCTTGTAACTGAGATCTTTTAAGGCTACTTGAGGCTATTCTTGCCAGATGAGCGTTCAGATGTCTCTGGGGCCGCCTAGGAAACCGTTCCTCCTCTAAGATTTTTCCATGGAAGTTTCTATTTTAACTGCAAAGTCTGGGTGGCAGCATTTGGGACCCCCTTACCCTGTGTCTAAAAAAGCCTGGAATCCACTTGCTCTTCCAAATGACACATCACTGGCTGGGTCTGATTTCCCACATTGCCTGTGCTGATCTTGTCTGGCACTTCAGAAAATTCTATTATCTAGTCTGCTGCTCTAGGGCATGGACCACTTTTTAAAATTCCTTTTTTAGCGGGCTCGGTGGCTCAGCCTGTAATCCTGTGCTTTGGGAGGCTGAGGTGAGTGAATTGCCCAAGCCCGTGGGTTCGAGACCCGCCTGGGCAACTTGGCAAGACTTCATCTCTACAATAAA
>CAUYQG010259788.1:0-26776 GCA_963574415.1 Tarsius wallacei | reverse complement strand
AAAATCCTATCTCAAAATGCATCGCCCAAGGATAACAACAGGAAAGAAAAGGCAGTGACAGGGGCAAAGAGAAGTCCAGGGACCAGCTGCTCATGAATTCCACCCCCACCCCAGACAGAGCCCCCAATTACAGTCATGTGGCCCTCCAGAACTGAAAAGCTAAGCGCCGAATGGGCTGAGAAGGCACCAGGGAATGCTGCTCTGACCCTTTGGTGGGACCCCCAGACCTCTTGTCACCATTCAGAGGTGGCTTCAGCAGTAAGGGGGAAAGTGCCTCCATCCACGAGACAGACTTGTCAAAACACAGAGACAACAAAACCAACAAGAACACCTTGAGGACAAGACAGCCTTCCTGCCTCAGACAGTTGGGATCTGCCCGTCTCTGAGTGTGGGCAGAGGAAGCTTAGTGGAGGAGCAGCATTCACAGGAGGCACACACAAAACCCCCCTTCCAGGATGACAGGATAATGAAGATGAGACATGGACACACCAAACCATGGAGAGAGATGCTGCTCGTTTCAGCCAAGACCACACTGTTCCAGACCATGATATGCTGCGGCCCCACCCGCCAGGAAGAATTGGCTGAGTTGCCACGCATGGCTAGCTCCTGAACAATCCCTGATGGCAGCTTCTTTGCCTTCAGCCTTTATTATTTATTGAAGGAGAGTATATGCTGACAGAACCTACCCGGCAGGGCTGCATGTCTGTGCACCTCTGCACGCAGCAGGATGACCACTAAGGCAGCATCCACTAGGTCCTTTTCATTTTCCACTCTAGGATTCTTTTCCAGAATGGAAAATGAGGTCAATCAGAGTTTTCCTGAGATAAAGCACTAACTATACATGGTCCATAAATGGTGCTGAGGCCCCCACCAGACCAGCTCAGCCCCTTAGAGACATTCTGTAAGAAGCTGGCCCATGCATGACTGCTTGCTGAGGCCCTAGATCTGCTGGGACATCCCAAATGCAGGTTGGGTAAAGGAGTTAAACAGTACCCTTGTTCCTAGTTAAAAATAAGAGCTGCAATTCCTATAGCCAATTCTTTTTTTTCCCCCCCAAAAGATAGGGTCTTACTCTCTTGCCCAGGCACAATTATAGCTCACTGTAACCTTGAACTCTGGGATTCAAGCAATCCTCCTGCCTCAGCCTCCCGAGTTGCTGGGACTACAGGCACAAATCACCATGCCCAGCTATTTTTTTTTTTTTGTAGAGTTGGAGTCTCACTATGTTGCCTAGACTAGTTTCAAACTCCTGGCCTCAAGTGATCTTCCTGTCTCAGTCTCCCAAAGTGCTAGGATTACAGGCATAAGCTACTGTTCCTGGTCCTATGTCCAATTCTTTCGTGTGGTGTCACTGGGAGAAGAATTCAACCAGCAGGTACCCCTTGCCTTGACAATAGGCTAGAAATTAGCTGAGTGGTCACCCTGGAGAAGCATTTCGAACCCACTTCACTTCTAAGGTAGGATATGCCAAGCTCACACCCTCCCATTTCAAGTGGCAAACGGGAAACACAGACATGAACGATAGAGATTTATTAGGGTACCAGGGATCCAGAGCAAATGTGTGACATTCGGAGCCACATGTACTTCCTTCTACTGTGGTATCAGAGTTCTCACAAATACTGCCCTCCCCTCACCCTTCCCCCTTCCCCATGTCCCCTATACCCCCACCCCCACGATCTCCAGTCATGCCACAAATACGGTTAATCGTGTGTAAGTTTGACTTACTCAGGTTCTTTGCTCCATAATAATCGTCACTTAACCCCGGGAAGTCCTGATTTCACAGACAGCAAGGTGGGGGGGGGGGGGGAGAATTGGGGATAAGAGAAAAAATAGAGAAGACAAGGGAGAGGAAGAATACAGAGGCAGGTGAGCACTAGTGACAGAAGTATGAAATACTATGAAGACCTGTAACTACAGTGAGGTCAAGAACTTTGCTAGAGAAAGAATATCCCAGGTCATATAAGATATCTGGACTTCATGCTGCCCAGTTTGTTGCCAGAGGGCCTTGGAGTAAACTAGCTTCCTGAGATAGTCTATAGCTGTAGGCCCACGGGACAGGACAGATGACACTCCAAGGCTTGGAGCACCTGCTTTGAACAAATTTGCAGTTGTAGAGCCCAGGTCTCTGCTTTGCCCATGAAATCACCATTTCCTTCTGTGGGTGCATGAAAGAGCAAATGTCCATGTGTGTCAGGTAGGCAGGCAGAATTACCATCACCCCAAAGAGCTTTTGCCCAGTATTGATTCACTCTGTCCAAACCCTTAAGGGAAAGCTACATGTGGCCCCCAAAACTGCCCTGGATTGTACAGACCCCGGGGGATGAGCTCAGCTTCTGGAGAACACACACTAGGCAATTTCAACTCCATCGTCCAATGGGCACCTCCTCCCAGGCCAGGCCATAAAGCGGTGAACACCTCCCCAGGCTGGGCTCAGCATGGAGGTTTCTGGGACTCTTCTGATGAACTGTGATGACACAACCGCGGGCCTCTGTCTCAGACCATCTCCTACTGCTCACAAGTAGAACCAACTTTACCTATTGCTTCTTATTGAGCTATCCCAGGATGATGAGCCCTGGACTTCATCTGGATGACGGCACCCTCTTATTTGCTAGGTACCACCCCATATAGCAATGACCTACAAATACCATGACCTGAAAAAAAAGTGACATTTCCTTTCAGAACTAGTCAGTTTCCTGCTCGTTCCAACAGCTTAGGACCCCAAGATCCCACCATGTAAGACAGAGGAGTCACTGGTAAATGAGAGATGTTTACAATTCATGATGACAAAGGAGAAAATATTTTTCAAGGCAGACCTGGTGTTTAAGGTTAGGGTCAGAGCAGTTAATTTCTGAGGCATATGGTAGAATAAGAAGATTTGTCAGGGTTAAATTGGTTCTTAAAGTTAATTTAGCTCAGTGTTATAGCTTTTTCTACCAAACCAGCTCTGTGTTTCTCAATAAATCTTTATTTGGACAATGTTGAACAACATTCCTTCCACGTCAACTTACTACAGTGGGAAGGACTCTTGTGAAAACTGGTTCTGTAGGCACTCTAGGATATCCTGTGTGCTTATGCACATGAGTGAGGTTCTGGAAGTAGCCCCAACTCCAGGGATCCTGGGAAGAAAAGGCTCTTCTCTTGACATACACAAGAGAAGTTAAGGGAAAGAAAACATAAGAGGAAGAAGCCAGGAGAGCAACACTGAGTTCCTAGACCTTGTTCTCTTGAAAAACCATTTTTCTGACCCTGACACTCTGGCTTTAAAACCACTCCTCACGACCACTGCAGAGCTCCACCTGGCACTTCCAATGCCAGCGGCAGGTACTTCCTGGAGGCTGGCCTTGGGACCAGTGCCCATCTCAGTGCCTCCAACATTCATTCCAAGTGAGGAGCTATACAAATAAGACCCAACATCTCCCCATGCAGACCAGTTTCTGCCCCAACTCTGCAAATTAGCGGGTGCACGTGCATACAGGCGTGCACAGAGCCACACACACCCTTGCCCAGACTTCTCCTAAAGGAAGGTGCAACTGAGGACAAGAGGATAGGGCTGCAGACGGTCTGCTCTCTGGACTCTGCTGCTACTTACGTTCCTGTATGCTGCTTTCTTGGGCCATGTTTTCTTTGCTCTTGTAAAATGGAAACTTTCGAGAGAGGCGGAAACTCTTTTTACGTTTCGTTTTGATCGACTGTGAAAGAACATGAAGATGGAGGGGAAGGACAGGAAAAAAAAAAACAGAACAATGGATTTTAAAGCATGCAAGAAAAACTAAAATGGAGACAATGGTGAGCTAAATAAAAGACCATCTCTCACAAATGAGTCTATGAGATTAAATGAAAGTTGATGTAAGAGGAAAATTATGTTTACAGGAAAATGTTGTAGGGATGTTAGAAGTTCCAACCTAATCCAGACTCATAACACTCACTGGCACTTCCTAAAGAACAAAGGTCACTGTAGCCTCCTGGACACATGCCCTAAGGTGCCATTGATATACACAGAGTCATCTACTCCATGTCTCTCTTCCCTCTACTGCTCCAGAAGTTCTTTGGCCTGTGAAGCTCACAGAAGAAAAGGAGTAAATGGAGAGCACTCCTGCCTTGGGTGGTCTGAAGAGGGGAGGGAAATCTGGGGTTGGCCTTCTTGGCTGGATGAGGAGGCCAGGTTCTGTTCAAGGTCCCCACAGCTCCGACAGGGTCTGTAGCCAGGGAGACACCCATGAGTGGTTTCATTTTCCCCAAGCAAGTAAGCCTTCCACAGTTCAAGTCCAACACATTTTCAAGAGCCAGTACCCAGGGGGCAAAAGCACACACTAGCCGTGAACTTTAAGTGCTCCCTCTCTGCTTTCTGAAAAAGTCAATGTTCTGACATGACAGAGCCAGCCCTCTGAAAAAGAGATTTTCTTTTGTACTCCCCAGTTCTCTTACACATAGACCAAACTCCAAGCCTCTTACCCCTCTTCACATACTGGCTGACCTCCTTGGGGGTCCCCACTTACCCTGTTAGACTCAATCATCCCTGTCCTGGCATGGAACTTCACGGTTTTCAATCGAGCTCTTTCTTTCTTTTCCACCCTGTTTTGGAGTCAGAAAGAAGTCCTGTTACTGCCAGTATATGGTCTTAGCAGCGGGTTGCAGCAGGCATAGCAGCCACTTTTTGGCTCACTGAGTGAAAACCATGTCGAGTACCAACTCTCTACCAAAAAGGAATCATAAAGCACATATGTTGCTCTCAAGCAACTTCTAACAGGAAAACAAGAAAGAAATACCAGCAAGAGGGCAGAAAGACCTTGCTCATAATCATGACAACTCACCTCTTCTTACTGGGGATCACACCAATCTGCTCACTTTCTCCATGTGGAGTCACCAGCCTTGCCTGCCACCACTCATCATCAGAGGCATTAATGACATGCAGAATGTCACCATAAGAGAAGCTGAGCCCCTGGCTTGGCAGGCAGCTGTCCCGAGTCCGATCATAATCAAACAGGGCCCTGAAAGGCACAGTGAAAAATGAAGTAATCATCCAACCCTAAATACCAGAAGACTGGCATCCTGAAAGAACAGCAGAGGCAGGCCACCCAAACAGCACAGATGCAGCAGCCTCACAGCAAACCAGAAGGAATTTCCAGTATACTGCATCCTTCTTTCAGTCCCAAAGTAGTAGATACGTACCCCCCTTTCAAAGAAACATCCCATTCTCCCAAGAAGGGGCATAAGGGAAAACTGTTTACAAATCCCACCTCCTCCTGCTTCTGGATACAAGGTAGAAGTCCAAAACAGAACTCACTCAATAGCCCTCTCCCTCACCCACAACCTAGGGAACTAGCTCTACCAGAGAGCTTTCTCAGTTTACAAAGATATCCTCAAAAAGCAGTTGAAGAGAGGACAAAAAAAGTGTTAACTACAATCCTAAAACAATGAATGGCAAATACTGCAAATCACAAAAGAAGGGGCCTTGTGCCCTAGGGCAGCCAAGGCAAAAAAGCTGAGGCTGATGTTGTCCCTCACAAGGGACCCTAGAAGTCTCCTAGATCAGTCTCTTTCTCTTACCTATGGGGAACAGAGGCCCAGGGAGGAAGAACAGTCTGACTAGGTCATACACCTAACTAACCTAGAATGGAACCTAGGTCCTCTGACAAGACATGCTATAAACCAAGAAGAGTAAAGAGATAGAAAGGAAGGTAGGGAGGGAACTATACCATCCAGGTTTGTGGAAAAGGACACCAGCTTAGTTGCTGCTGGAAGTCTTAGGAAATGATGTTGGAAATGCAAGTCTGAGGCAAATTTTGGAAGGCCTTAAATAGATCTGACCTAGTGGCCCCTGAAAATGTGAGAGTGACACATCAAAAGAGTCACAGGAACACTAACCTGACTTCATATGCAATGAGAAAATTGGAGGACATGGAGGACTTGGAGGCAAATTTAAACCAAAGCTCCAAGTTCAATCCTTCAGGGCCCATTGCTGACTAGCTCTGGTGAGCCTAGGCTGGTACTTTACACCAGAGCTTCCTGCTCAGGGAACAAACTCACCTAGATAAAAGTTTCTACCATTCTCACCCCAGTGAACCTCTCCTCATATGGAGTCACCACAAATGGGTGATTTCAGTGAGAAGTTTGTATTTTCTACCTACAATCTAGGCTCTGTCTTCTTCATATTCTCTTTTAACAAAAGTGTTTTTCATACTTTTGCACACACAACCCAGCAGACTGCCTAGAACCCAGTTCTAAGACATCAACTTCTACCTGCAAAGCTGTGGACTGTGGCCCAACTGGAAGCTGCAAGCAAAAGGTTTACACTGTTTCCCCATGTGCAAGCCCAAGTGAAAGACAGGATGTCATAAAACCACGGAGAGTAAAATACCCATCTACTATTTAAAGTTCTTGAAACAGAATCCTTAAAAATCAGTGTCAGATGATTTGAAAATGAAAATACCCAAATTCCAACAAAAAGCCCTTTATTTCCCTCAATTTACACACTCATGGGAGTAAGTGGCAGATGACAGCTGATAAGGAGGTGCTGTCCACAAGGTGCTCTGTGTGACAGAATCAAACCTGAATGCATTTGTACTGCCTGAGCCCTGTGTTTCCTAAAGCAAGGAAGGTGTTCTGTCAGCCGCTCCTGCTAAGATGAGCGCCATAAAGTGACCTTATTCTCGCTGACAACAAGAAACACTGAATGTCATTGTAGGCTTCAAAGATTAGAACAAATATAGTAAGGAAAATAAGAGAACTTGAATTAAGCACAAATTAGTTTGGGGAGGTAAGGAATGAAGATGTTAAAATCAATTAGTAGTGAATAGGATGAGTTTGTAGATTAGAAGGCAGAGTTTACTGGTTATCAATTTAAAACACAAGACACATTTTAGCAACTCATAGAACCATGCCTGACCTTTGGCAATAGCAGTAACCAGCTGGAGTACATATGGCAAAGTTGATGTAAACATGTTTTCTGGATGCCAGGAATCTAATTATTTACAATTTTTAACATCAGAGGTTCAAATAAAACTAATATAAAAGTTTACTTCCAAGATGAATTTCATGTATCTTACTACATTAAAACACACATAGCACAAGCTAAGTAAAAACAAAAGAAACAGAGCAAAGTCAACAAGACTGCCAGTAGTTAATTACCTCTGAACATTGGGAATTCTGTTTGGTTTGTCTTTTGGCCACAGCATGTGTTCCTTTTGCCATTTTCAAAAAATATTAAGTCAATTAAAAAAGAAAGTGGGGAAACAGATATACCAAGCACTGGCTTGAGTCATTTGCTTCAGATGACACATTTGACTCGAAGTTCCCTGGCAAACAAGGCAAAAAGGAAGTTTACAATTCCAATTTCCTAATAAAAAGTGGCATCCAAATCTATCTGGATTTTGTTTGATGAATCTGTGAATGATGAATGAACAAGGAATACCGAAAAACAGGACAGACTATACTTTTTTAGCTATGATTTTTGTTAAAAGTATAGTATGATTTTTGTTAAAAGTATGAGCTTGAAATTCTAAACTATAATATTGCTCAATTGGGAATGTAAAAAAATGAATTAACAAGAGTTTCCTTTTCTATCAATCAGAACTGCAAATATAAAAAGAACTCTGCAGAACAGTGGCGCCTCAGAGGTCAATTTGTCCAACTTCCTATCTAATAAAGAAAATCCCTTAGATATTCCCTAAGTTTCTTTTTAGCTCTAGCATTTAATGAGTCTGGGTCTTTCCTAGGTCCTTTCTACCAGGCTAAACATTCTCAATTCCTTCAACAATCCTTCCCTTTGTCATAATTTTGATTTGTTTTTCAAACCCATGATGTGGATTTTCTCTAAATCCACTTTGCCCCTTTTTCCTGCTGAAACTCTAAGAGCTAGAACACGTCTTCACAAACAATGAAAGCCAGTCCCAGATGTGCGCAGGGCCTCATCTAGAGTTACATGGCAGGTGACTCTCAGACTAGGGTTCTTAAATCTCAGAAAATGTTATGAGGTATCTAAGTCATAGTCACATGTATCTTTATTTATTTATTTTATTTTGTATGTGGCTTTTTTTTTTTTTTTTGAGTTGGAGACGCACTCTGTTGCTCAGGCTGGAGTGTAGTGGCACACTCATGGCCACCGCAGACTCAACCTGCTGGGCTCAGGTGATCCTTCCGCCTCAGCTTTCCAAGGAGCTGGAACTACAGGCACACGCCGCCACGCCTGACTAATTTTTTGATTTGTTGTAAAGATGAGGTCTCACCAAGCTGCCCAGGGTGGTACCAAACCTGTGGGCTCAGGCAATCCTCTCACCTCTGCCTCTCAAAGTGCTGGGATTATAGGCATGAGCCACCGCGCCTGGCCCTATGTGTATTTTTTAAAAAGTTAATTCTCCACTTGCATGTCTAGAAAATACCATTCTTTCACTATTTAAATACTTAGTGATTATTCTTTATGTGTGGCACTATGTTAGGTATATGGGAGATACAAAAGAAAATAAATTCCTGGCTTACTATCTGACAGAGGATATATGGTATACTGAATATGTCATAGCCTGATGCCCAATAGGAGGACAAACCAAGGCCTAGAAGCATTCACTGGGAGTACAAATCACATCTAGTTTGGGGAGGCTAGAGAAGATATTGCTTTTTGAATTGGGCCTCAATTAAGGTTCAGGATCTCAAAAGGTACAGACAGGGAGAGGTCCTTCCAGCTAGAGGGAACAATATAAGTAAAGACCTGGAGGCAAAAAGTACTGGGTATGTTCAGAGATCAGCAGTGCATCCACATCTGGCTGGGCTGCAAAGAGTGGCAAGTTGGGGCCTGATAGTGGACAGCCTGGATTGTCCAGCTAAGAAGTCTGACATTCACTAATTAGGCTTTGTGTGACCAACTTCATTGCCTCTGCTTTTTTATCCAATTACTAGGCTACATTTTCATGTGGAAATTAACCCAGTAAAAAGTAAAGGCCAGAATATTAAAATCGAACAACCTCTCACATGACATATATTTCGTGCGCTCAAAAAAGGTATTTTGTAAATTAGACATAAATTTTGTAAAAATACCAAATACCTTTCTAAGACCTTTAAGAAGCAAGCATGTTAAATTGTGGCCATCTAGCAGTGACAGTCACTCTTAGGAACAGCCTGGAATCCTAATGAGCTGACAGGGTTTGGCACCTTCTTACAAATGCCTCATGTTAGGCCTGGTAAGAGCAGTAAGGAATACCTTTCTGCATAACACTGATATAGCCTCCTCCCCTCCTTTTTATCCCTAGGGCAAGCATTAGAGAAAGTCAAGGCAGACACAGCCCCGTTTAAATTAGGCTGAACCACAGTCCCCCAAACTGAAATCCTACACCTGCAAGCCCACATGACACAGCAACCAACCATTTCAACCTCTGATTCAAAAAAAGTGAGCAAGAAAAAAGAAAACAAAACCTATTTGTCTCCAGACACCTAAAGAAAGGCTATAATTAACCATCTGCCACCCTGGTCTTACCGTATATTTGTGTGTGTGTGTTTTTCAGCTTATCTGACAAAATGGTGTGTGGAAAAAGTAAAAGCTTCAAAAATTCACTCTTTCTGGGTCTAGATAAAAAGAATTCTATGGAGGCCTCTAAGTAAAGTCCGATCGGGTCAGAGGGAAACACTGTGCCATGAGAGAACAAAACTTATGGAAATATTACCATCCCCAGCCCAAAGTCAAGTGTTTGATATACATGAAAGACGATTTGCCCCTTGAATATGTTCCTCCTTTTCTATGAAGCCAGAGAGAGCCAGACCCTGGGTATTCCTGCAACTTTTCAAACATTGAGGCCAGGCCAGAAAAATATTAAATTATTATTTAAGAGCAGAGTAAAGACTGTGGTCCAGGGAAAATGAGGTATGTAAAAACAAAGTGACAGTAGACAACAAAGAAGCTTTCTGGAGTTGTCACACCACCATGAAGGGCAGCTACAACTTCCCAGGGGTCTAGGGTTTGAGCTCCTGAGCTAATCTTCAGCACTCTAGCTTTCAAGGCCACTCGCTGTCTCCCTAAGGAGAAAGCGTTTCAAAAGGTCTTGAAAGATAGTTAAGAGGTGACCTTTAAAACATCCCTAAGAGATGCATGGCCCTCCCACAGCGATAATGCACATGCTCTGAGTGGGGGACTTTGTCAAATCTTCCTTTCAGCTGGGCCCTCTCTGCCGGATAGGAAAGCAATAATATAATCAGCTCAAAGTAAACAGATTATCAGCCAAAGGTCTTTGGAGTCCAGATCTTAAATTGTGAGGTTTGGGCCAGAGAGATCCAGAGAAATCATAAGCAGCTGGCACAGCCACCATGGTGTCTTAGTGAACCCGAATGCAAAGAAAATGGCACTACCAAGGAAACTGGTCAAGCAGGTTTCTTGATGTAAAACAAACAAGAGCATTTTACCAGTATAGTCTCAAAGGCAAGGGGTTGCTTTCCGAACTCACCTGGTATTGTGCCCACCTCTCTACTTGTTGCTCAAGCCATCTGTCTAGTCTGAGATGCTCTGTCAATCCCCTCACCTACCTTAGCAACTTCTGTGAGGCCCAGCCCAAGTCTCTCCCTACTTTATGATTCTGTCCACTCCAAATTTCCTACTTCCAAATCCATACCGTGTATTTGGCAGCAACCTTTCTTTTCTATTTATTGCGACTTGATTCTTGCAAGGTTTTTTGACATTTCATATTATAGCACCAAAGTGAAAGCCTTTTGAGGACTGAGACTATGTCTTATGCTCTGTGTGCTTGTGAGTGCTTGTGAATGGTAGATGGGACCAGGCTATGGGAGGGGGGCCCACAGAATACTCTCCCAGTTATTATCTCTCAGAGTGTTCTCCCGCTGCATTTCCCTCCCATAGTAGTTGGGGTCTAAAACATCACTTTCTTCCTTTGGCCAAAAAATACTAGGTAAAGGGCACACATTATTTGAAGACTGAGCAGCCCATTTCTTGCTCGGTTTGTATTAAAGCATGCACAGGAAGCTATAAAGCAGCAGTCACTCATCAGCCCCTGACCTAGTGAGAAAGCTAAAGTTTCTAGTGGCCTCTAATGAGCAGCCTAAAAGCCCAAACACCCAGGCAGGCATAGAGTGGAGCAAGTGCAGGTAGCAGCAAGTCAGTCTCCCAGGTGCACCATGAAGAAGGGGGCATGGAGAGCAAATAAGGGCACTTTTCTCCTTGGTCCATTTCAAAGTTTCAGACCTTAGAGGGCAATTACGAAGTTGGAGAGGCATTCAAGGACCGATCAGTCCACAATGAATGACTTTTCGGGGTTCACAGCACCTGCAGATGACAGGATAAACTGAGGGATTCCAAGTACAGGCCCAGGACTAGAATTTGGGAAACAAGCAGTTTCAGAAATCATTGATACAAGAAGCTGTTCCACCCTCTGAAATACTTATGCACATTGTTGTTGCTTTTTAAAATTAAGATTATTATCACCTCCAAATTCTGTCAGACAGTGAAGTCTGCCAACAATACCCTATTGGCATCTTAATCCACTACTGAAACTCATTAATGAACAAAACCAAGTCAGGCTCCACCAAGTACCACTCTGGACAAAGCACAGAGTAGTTGCACAATTATGTCTGCTTATTGACAGGAAGGAGAATTCTCCAGCCTTCTTTGATGACCAAGCCAATATTTCGGACATAGTTTCTTAAGTCAAGACTACAGCTTCCCCAACATATTTCCTTCCTAGACTGGGAAGAAGACTGGGATGGCAGATGGCCAGTCAGGAGGCCCAGACTCCCAAACTGCCTGAATGTTGTCCTGTGGCTGCAAAGAATGCAGCCAGGCTAGCCTGAACAGACTTTCAAAAGCTATTTCCACAAATGTTCTACCAAGCCTCTTGGCAACCTTTGGAGGACAAGGTCTTTCCTTCTTTCATTCAGTAAATTGATAAATATAATAAAATACAAGTATAGAAAAAGGTCATCCTTGGAACTCTAACCTACTTGTACTGGCTTCACATCAGAATGGCCTGAGTTACACAACTAGCCATCCCAACCCGGAGCAAGAGGCTCAAGAGAGGTGTATTTCTGTGGACTTTTCCAGTGAGCTAGGCAGACTGAGGTGCTCTGCTCATCGTGCTCATCCATTTAAGAAATGATTCTAGCACGGTCAAGTGTGGGAAAAGCATTTCCCATGAAGTCACTGGAGACTTTAAAATCATTTCATTTTCCAAATACTGTTGTTATCTGTTCCTTCTTCTCTTGCTACCTGCTCTACAAATCCCATATTCCTATGGTTAGTACAGCTGCAGCTCCCCAGTTTCACCTGTGATAGCCTCTGTGCAGCTCTAAGAGAGCGTTATTTACTTCAAAATAGCTCTGCAAACCCATGTACACCAGAGGGGGAAAGATACGCAGGGGAAGGCAAAGGAGGAGAAACATATCAGAAGGGGAAACAACAGCAAAAAGAATTAGAGGTGAAATCCAAACTGAAAAGGGTTCCTTCACTTTAACTACCTGTTGCTCAATGTCTTCTGGGGAGATGACAAGCTGCTGGAGGGCAGGAACCACACCTGCTGCTTCCTTTAATCTACCCCTGCAACCGTGCCCAAATTCTTAGCCTTGTGCTTTACTGCTTTCCACATAGTAGGAGCTAAAATAAGTGTACTGTTTAGTTGTTCCAGTGATACAGAAACAAATGTCTATTGTGACACACAAGCAGTCATTCCTGAGTGTTCTGATTGCTTGTTAAAAACCTACATTTCCCCAAACCAGGTGAATTTAAATTGCTAGAAGCCTGGAGATCTGCATTTTTATTTATTTATTTTCAGAGACAGGGTCACCCAGGTTGGAGTACAGTGACATGATCACAACTCACTATAACCTCTAATTCCTGGGCTCAAGCTATCCCCTGGAGTAGCTAGGACTACAGGCACATGTCACCACACCTGGCTTATTATTACTATCATTTTTTTTTTTTTGAGTCAGAGTCTCACTCTGTCATCCAGGCTGGAGTGCAGTGGCAGGCTGATGGCCACTGCAGTCTCGACCTACTGAACTCAGTTGATCCTTCCACCTCAGCCTTCCAAGTAGCTGGAACTGCAGGCATGTGCCACCATGCCTGGCCAATTTTTTTATTTATTGTAGATATGAGCTCTTGCTAAGTTGCCCAGGTTGGTCTCAAACCCATGAGCTCAGGCAATCCTCTCACCTCAGCCTGTCAAAGTGCTGGGATTATAGGTGTGAGCCACCGCACCTGTCCATCATTATTATTAGTAGTATTTGTAGAGATGGGAGTCTCACTATGTTGCTCAGGTTGGTCTCAAACTCCTCACATCAAGCCATCCTCCCACCTTGGCCACCCAAAGTGTTGCGATTATAGGCACGAGCCATTGCACTTAGCTGGAATCTGTATTTTTACTAGCATTCCAACTGATTCCTATCAGCAAGCTGGGGAAACACTGAAACAAACCATACTTTATAATCAGAGCAACCAGGTTCAAAGTCCAGTTTTGGCACTTCTTAGCTAACTAGAGTCTGTTTTTTCAACTCCAAAATGGGAATCATAATGCCTACTTTGTAGTCTTATTAAAAGGGTTTTAAAAGTCATTTAAAGAGAATAACAAAGGTCCTGACATATAGTAGGTGTTCCCTAAATACTTGTTCCCCTTTATCCTGAAGACGCTGGGGAAGCAGTGAAAACTAAGTAGATTATGCCTAGATTATTACTTTAGCTTCAACCCCCTCTGCAACACTCAGGTAAATGGTTGCCCAGCCTCTTCCGTAACATCTCAAGTGACAAAAGAACAAATTTACTATATCCGGAAGCAGTCGATTCCATTTTCAAACAGTTTTAATCATTAGCTCTTCCTTCCTCAGGTTGAGCAGAGATCTGCTTTGGGTGACAGAACAAATCTAATCCCTTTCCACATGATAGGGTGAGGCAATTAACTTAGATAAGGAAAGTACATGCTGCTTGTTTGAGGCACTGGGAGGGCAGCTTTATTTACGCATGTCCAGCAAGTCATTGATATGCAGGTCTGGAGTTCAGTAAAAAGATCAGGAATGTCATTTATACAATGACAGGACAGAATTTGAAGTTGTGAAAATAAATGACATTGCCACCTAGGAGGCAAAGCTAATGAAAGGTATTGAGGAATAGTCAGCAAGGTAGGAAGACAGCCTTTAAAGAAGCAAACAGGTAATTCATGGAACCAAATGTGGGGAAGAGGTCAAACCAATGTCAGAGAACCAGTGAACCAGTTGCTGAATTTGAAGACTAAGGTCACTTGCTGATCCCTGACAGAATCAGACTTCTGCTTTTCTGGAGCCTTCCAGAGCTGCACAGAACCATACCACCACACAGAAAAGCAGACGCATGTTTCCTTTCTGTCAAGTAACAATAGACAACTCCAAGATTGCCCAATCTGGATGTTAAGATAGGTTTCTCCAAAAAAGGTTCCCATGCTCATATCTTTTGGGTAACACTGCCTAGTATAGTCCCTCCTGGAAATTAATTACAGGAAAGAACCTGCTCAAGCTGCATTTACCCAACTTACTGAACCATCAATTTTTCACACAAAGCTTATTAACATCCTGAGGAACTCGTGTTTCCTAGTGAATAACCTGGCAAATGCAGTCAGCAAAAGAAGAAAGATAATAGTTTAAGGGACTATTGGCATCAAGGGAATTTTTGTCTTTTTAAAAATGGAAGAAGCTTAAATGTTTACATGCTGAAGAAAAGGAACAACATGTAGAGTGAAAGGCCCAAAACAGGAAAGGTAAAAGAGCAAGCCAGGTTCCAATAAAGGGGATAGCTTAGCAAAGAAACTCAGCTCACTGCTTTAGCCATAAGATATTATTTTCCTTGATTAAATCTAGTGATCACAAATGGTTACTATTTTCTAATCCATAATATACTTTCCTCAGAGGATACAGATGTCATCTAGACAAGGTTAAGGGCAGATTATATAACTGATTCACCAGAGAGTTGTGGTCTCCATCCTCCTCCCCAGAGTTAGGCTGAGTGTATATATCACTTGCCTGGGTCAGAGAAGGGTGTTCCAAGATTGGGAGCCCCACTTCCCCTGCCCAGGCAGAGAGAACTCTAGCACAGGATAGGCAGAGAGGGGAAATCTAAAAATAAAGCTCTCCAAAGAAACTGTCTTGCCTAAAGAGAAGCTTCCCACGCACACTGGAGTGCCACATCTGAGGGGGCTGGAAGCATAGGAACGGAACAATCCTGACCAAGTCACATAAGCATTACCCATTGGGGGGGGGGCGCGACAGCATGTTTCTGACTCCCACCATCAGTGCCCCAGTGTTTAGGCTGCAGACCCAGAACAAGGCGTTTAGTGACAGAAAAGAAGGACTTTCTTTTCTGGGAGACTGGAAAGATGGCCAGTGACTAGTCCAGCCTTCCTACCATTCTCCCTTCACAGTAGGAGGTTAGCACAGCAAATGCTCAACACACAAGGAGTAGAGTTGAGGGCTCACTTTAGAAAAGACCATGGGCTGGGTGTGGGTGTGGTGGCTCACGCCTATAATCCCAACACTTTGGGAGGCTGAGGCAGAAAGATCACTTGAGGCCAGGAGTTCAAGACCAGCCTGGACAACATAGCAAGACCTTGTCTCTACAAAAAATAAAATAAAACTTAGCCGGGCATGGTGGCACATGCCTGTGGTCCCAGCTACTCAGGAGGCAGAGGTGGGAGATTGCTTGAGCCCAGGAGTTTGGGGTTACAGTGAGCTATGATCATGCCACTACACTCTGGCCTGGGCAACAGAATGAGATCACATCTCTAAAAAGTAAAGAACATGAAGTGGTCTAGTAGGCTTCAGACTCAGAGATGGGTTCCCTCGACTCTGCTCCCTACAGTAGAGTCAGAGACTACCAATTGGAGAAAAAGAAAAGAAGAACTGCAATTAGCATTGACCTCAGTTAGCTTACACCCCAAGGACAGAGCAGTACTCACTTTGCCAGGCAACTAGCAAATGTAGCCTCCCCACCCCTAGCAGGTATCAGAGGACACTAGAAAAAGTTCAACCCAAGAGTTTGATACAATCCCACACCTAAGCACTAAACACACACCTTAGTGACTTCTGGCTCAGGAGAGTAATCCCCACTACCTAAGGGTTTTAACCTTGGAGAAATACAATGTACTTGCACCAGACCGTTGGCATTTTGCCAGGAAGCCAAGGCAGGAGGAAGAGAATTATCCATAGTGTTCATTTGGCAGTCCAATTCCCCAGGAGGTTCGTACTTTGACCCGACAAAGTATTATACTATGCCTCAAAGGTCAGAAGCTCAACTTTGGAAATATCTCAGAATAGCTTTCAGCTGCAATACACTCACTGCTATATATCTGTTCCCTCCACTCCCTCTTCCTAGGGAACATACATCATCCCATCCCATGATTCAGACACAGCAGACCAGTGCAGAGGGTGGTGAGGGGGTATGAAAACACAATGAAACATCCAGAATGCAGCAACCTGTCAGTTCTTTGGTCTCTTGAAAGAGACCCTGTACCAGAACACTGTGATAGTTGATATGCTCAGATACAAATCCTGATGTCTATTACGCATATGTAGAAGGGATGGGGGTGGCAAGTTTTCCCCTCAAAGCACAGATTGCAAGCAAAGTACTTTGAACATTTGACTGCTATTTGAGTGCTGACTAGCAACAATCACCCAACAGTCTTTTACAATTAGAGCAATCTGAAATTTTCCTGTACTGAGTCATTCATTAGCAAAAAGGAAGAAGCCAACTCACAAAAGGGAGGAGATACTGACCATAAAATACACAACCTGTGAGAAGTGTTATTTTAGTACTGGGAGTATACACTCCTACCCCACTGTTAATACAGTGAGAAGTGTTATTTTAGTACTGGGAGTATACACTCCCTACCCCACTAGTTAAACAAGAAGGGCTAGGTTGGCACAGAGCTCCCTCCTCTCACCCAGCACAAGGCCTGGTGCTCAAAAGGGCAACTTACCTGACGTATAAAGACCTCTTCTCACTTGTTCGAAGGGACCCAGACCCAGAGCTCATACTGCTGTTCATCATTTGTTCTCGCAAGTCATGTATCTTCGATTCAAAGCGACTGTACTCTGTGTCAAGGAGACAAGGGAAAAGACAGGAAAATGAACCCAAGGAGCTCCCCTGAGCCTGCAAGCCAGCCACCAAACAGCCAAGAGGACAGCTGGCTTCAAAGCAGCCAGAACCAACCCACTTAATCTTTGCTTTGATAAGCAAAGTTGTTCCTCCTCCAAGCACAGAAAGACAGACTTCCCTCCATCTTCAGAAAAGAATGCACCTGAAAAGGGAGTAGCATTTGGGCATGTCAAATGGAAAAAGCTCTTATCTGCTTCAAAATTTCACTGATCCTTAAAAAAATAACAACTGGAAAGAGGTTCCACTACAACCCTTATAAATCTTAGAGCAGACACTAGGGCCCAAGGAGAGCAGATGGGAAAGGAGACTTTCCCAAAAAGCGGATTGCGGAGAACAGATGGCCCTGAGACACAGAGTGGAGGGGCTGGAAAGGACCTGAGGCCATCATATTTTCATTAGGCAAGGAGTACAATTTTTTCGGGATGACTTTTTTGCAGTGGGTTGGAGGGATATTGGAAGTCAGTGCAGAGGTAAAAACAAACCTCACAACCATATGAGAAGAATTAAAGTTCTCTTGAGTTATTTCTCTTTTAACAAAGAGCACCTTTGGCTTTAGTAACCATAAAATACCAAAACATAAATTCTCCTAAACCTAGAGAGTTGCGGACATCTCCATCATCATCTAGTCAGTGAGGTCAAAAGTCCATGCCCAGTCTTGTAGCTCACTGAGACCATCACAAGAGCCTGAAACAGATTTATCACTTTGGAAATGTAACTATAGGTTTATGCCCAATTTAGGAAAACATTATATAGAAGAATTAACTCTAACCATACAATTATTATAAAAGGCTTTTTATAGGGCTGCTTTGCTGTGGTATGCTTATAATACATTTAAAATACAATATTCACATTTACCATGCAGGCGCGCGCACACACATTTTTCAAGTCTATAACTGCTGCTAAAATAGGGTATATCTAAGGCACAGGCTGTAGAAATTGTGGAAAACAGGCATACTTCACTTTGACAATCTGATTTTAAAGGGTGTCAAAATTTATACTAGGGGTTGAAGGTTGGGGAACTGCTTTAAAAAACAAACACTTCCAGGGGAAAATTCCACAAAAGCATTTTCATGCACCATGGATAGCTGGCAAGAAGCATCCCCACCTACTCTGTAGGGCTCTACAGGAGAAAACAAAACACCTGTTCCAACACCTGACACTCCCCCTTCCCTAAGCAAAGCAACCTGACCTTCAGATGGGTATAAGAGGAAATACTAAAAACCTAAATGGGAGGGAATGGAGTTCTAAGTCATGCAAGTAGCCTCTTTTGAGCCAAGTTTCTTTTTGTTTGCTGTAATATCAATGAAAGCAACGCGATTAAATTCATGTGCTTTTTCATTCATCACGCGCTGGTGTTATGGTGATTTGTCCTCATTACCTACTCACATCCCTGAAATCCTGGAGGAAGCAGTTAAGTCACTGACTCACCCATTAATGATGAGGGAGGGGGAGAGAGACAACTACTGGACAATGTCCCAGTTCTGAAGGTTACCTAGCAACACTCAGTATCAATGAAGCGTTTCAATCTAAAGGTAGAGGAGTAGTGATAGATTTCTCATAGAAGCCCTGGTCTGCTCAAGAGCAAAGCAGCAGGCTGGTCCACCCCTAGAGATTGCTGGGCACTGATCCCACCCCAGGGCTCAGCCCTCTACACTGGGAAGGGATGATTTCTCATTTGTTCCCCTCCTCTGAGTTCACTGACTTAAGGCAGAGCCATGTGAGACAAAGAGATTTCTGACCGGACAGCCCTTTCTTAGGGAAGATAAGTAAAAGGCAACTATGCATTGAATCCAAAACAAACAAACAAACACCCAATCTATCTTTAAGCCGTTCTTTTCCCCTCTCGAAACCTGTTTATATGTTTCCTTCTTTGGAATTGACCTGCCTGCTGAACTCCAACTTAGCAGCAGGTCACGGCAGTTGCTTAGTAACTACATTTCTTTAAAAAAAAAAAATCCTTTAAAAAACAACCACCAAACCACCATTTCCTCAAAGCTCCTAATCCGAGGCTGATAATTCTGGGCCAGAGGGCCCACTTAAAATAGACTACAGAAAGAGAACAAAGCTATTGCTTTAAGGAATCCACTTTTTGTTTTTACATGTGCTACTAAGATTTCAAGTTTTTTTTTTTTTTCCATCCAGATGATGTCCTTAGAGTTCCAGCAGCCATCAGTCTCTGGCTTCTATTTGTAGAGTCCACTAAGGCACAGAGTAGTCATTGAATAAATAATTGTTGGGTAAATGAGGAGCAAATTAGAAAACTGCGTCCAAGTCAACATTTCTGTTCTCAGCCTAATAAACCTAATGGTTTATTTAACTGATGGCTGCCAGCTTCACTGAGAGCTTTGGAAAGATAGTAAAGAAGCATCGCCATTTACTACTTTTGTTCCTAAGGTTAACTGTTGGAAGCAATTGGGATTTACATTTTTAAAGCACCCTTTTGAGATGTTAATAACCCACAATGGGCAGCTGGTTAACAGACTTTGTACACAACAAAGAAAAAAATGATTCTAACAAAAAACTGTTTAAAAAAAAACTTAGCATTGTTTTAGCAAGGTAGCTAGCACAGGTTAGACATTGATAGATAAATTTTCCATAGGCAGGTTTTAGTAAGCATTCAGACATTTTAAAAAATTACATTTTACTGCAGGCCAAGCTGGCAGCCTACCCCACCCCCTCAGCAAATTTAAAAAAAAAAAAACAACCCCATCAGATGCAAGACCAAGTCAGCCCAACCTTTCAATTCATGATTTAGCATAATAATCTCTAAGAATCTTTCAGGTTCCCTGTTGAATGTGGAAAGACAAAGACCACCCCTTAACTCACCAATGCCATATAAATGATAATAAGACCACATTTCAGCTAAGGAACTTGTGAATTGGAAATGTCTGCCAGGTTTCCAGAAAAAGACAATATCAGGAAAAGACCACCCCTCTCTTCTCTCCTCCCATCAGGAGCCCAGAGTTGTCGACCTCCAGAGTGGCGGTGTCTAGGCTCCACCTTCTTTAACATATCAACTATTGTGAACGTATATCCGGGTTTATTGTAAAGAGCAAAGGAGAAGTTTTTTTCACCCATGACAGTTATCGCATATCACTCTTTCTTTTCTCCCTTTTTTCTCTAATAAACTTTGCTTGAAAACTTTGCTGGCTGCTCTAAAACTCATTTTAGAAATGAGGGACAAAGAATCCACGGGTTTTGCGCCGCTCACCACCGGCATCAAGTACCTCATCTTAATATCAGAAGTATCGTTTTCCCAGGACAAAAGCTTCACTTAAAAAGCATATGAGTCCGGGCTCGGTGGCTCAGCCTGTAATCTCTCGATTTGGGAGGCCGAAATGAGTGAATTGCCTGAGCCCGCGGGTTCGAGATCCGCCTGGGCAACTTGGCGAGACTTCATCACTACAATAAATCAAAAGATTAGCCGGTCGTGTTAGTGTGCGCCTGTAGATCCAGCTCCTTGGAAGGCTGAGGCAGAAGGATCGCCGGAGTCCAGCAGGTCGAGGCTGCGGTGGCTGGGAGCCTGCCACTGCATGCCAGTCTGGGTGACAGAGACTCCAACTCAAAAAAGAAAAAAAAGAAAGAAAAAGCCAGCTGGGCATAGTGGCTCAGTTTGTAATCCCAACACTTTGGGAGGCCGAGGCGAGAGGATTGCCTGAGCCCGCAGGTTCAAAACCAGCCCAGGCAACTTGGTAAGAACTCATCTCTACAATGAATCACAAAAACTAGCTGGATGTGATGGCGTGCGTCTATAGTTCCAGCTACTTGGAAGGCTGAGGCAGAAGGATCGCAGGTCGAGGCTGCAGTGGCCGTGCGTGTGACACAGCACTCCAACCTGGGCGACAAGAGTGAGACTCTAACTCAAAAAAAGGAAAGAAAAGAAAAAAGCCTGAATGAATACTCTCGGGAGAACCTGGCCTACTAACGTAAGTACCCCAGAGCAGGTTCTCCCCACCTCCTAGCATTTGAGGGAGTCCCAGCCTAAACGTCATAAGCAAACCAAAGTGGAGGCATGATTTTGAGTAAATGATGGAATACAAGAAAGAAAGAAAATTCATTTGATCCACCCGCTGGGAATACATTCCTATAAGTGGAAAAGGAAAAATACACATAACATTAGACCAAGGGAGAAAAGTATTCACAGTGCACCATTAGGCCCTACTATAAACAGGATTTGCTGTTTACATCATAATGAAAACACCATTAATGGTTTTTATTTTTACACTAAACTTGCTAAGTCTTCAAAATACTGAAGAAAAAAATGGAAATGCTCAACCCTGTCAATGTTAGAATAAAAGCAGAATCATCGTATCAGAAAGCAAAAAGGTATAAAGAAAAATTGTTTCTTTTTGTAGGAAAGGCAATAGGAAGAAAACTGCGTTTGTTTATATTTCTCTCAGGAAATCGTTTCCTGCCCCCCAACAACATCGAAGAAAAAATTTCAATCAATTTAAATTCAGAAAAATCTTTTTTTTTTTTTTAAATCGGAGTCTCTGTTGCCCAGGCTGGAGTGCAGTGGCACGTTCATGGTCACCGCAGCCTTGACTTGCTGGGCTCAGACAATCCTTCTGCCTCAACCTTCCAAATAGTTGCCACCATGCCTGGCTAATTTTTTGACTTATTGTAGAGATGAGGTCTCACCAAGTTGCCCAGGCGGGTCTCGAACACCTGTACTCAGGCAATCCTCTAGCCTCTGCCTCCCAAAGTGCCAGGATTACAGAGGTGAGCCACTGTGCCCAGCTAAATTCAGAAAATCTTATTCCACCTCTATGCCCTCATTAGTACCATATCATTTTCTTTGAGTGTCTGAATATGATTTATCTTTAAAATCAAAGGAACTTCTCCCTGAGTCAGTATATTTAGGAAAAAAACAAAAACATAAAGGCGTTTCATAAGAAAATTCATTTGATCCAAAGGCGTTTCATCTTGTTTCATAAGAACCAATTTTTATGAATCATCTAATGAATAAGTATTTCAATGATGTCATTATTCTTCCTTAACTTTCTTTGAAAGATTGACAAGTATAACTAACAGATAATTTTACTTAGGTCAATTATGAACAAAGAATTATTAATCTTGTCTATCCATGATTAAGAAGAAAAAGAAATGTCCTAGGGAAAGACAGTCCTTTCAAGGATTTTGAAACAAGAGTAGATTTTACCCAAGAGATATTAAGGTGCAGGTACTTTTCCCTGAATTAATGTGTTTATTTTTTATTTTTTATTTTTTGTGTCAGAGTCTCACTCTGTCGTCCAGGCTGGAGTGCAGGGGCATATTCACGGCCACTGCATCCTCGACCTGCTGGGCTCAGGTGATCCTTCTGCCTCAGCCTTCCAAGTAGCTGGAACTACAGGTGTGCACCACCACACTGGCTAATTTTTTGTATAGACGAGGTCTTGCCATGTTGCTCAGGCTGGTCTTGAACCCCTGAGTTCAGGCAATCCTCTCATCTCCGTCTCCCAAAGTGCTGGGATTACAGGAGTGAGTTACCACACCCGGCCTATGTTTGTTAAGAGACTTTTAGTCATCCTACCAGAAAGCAAAAAGGTATAAGAAAAACTGCTTATTTTTGTAAGTAAGGCACTACTGAGAAATAATCAAAAGAGTCATATACTGCATTTGTTTAAATTTCTTTTCCCAAAATCAGTTGTTTATTTATTGAGGATGCCTTTACAGGCCTCCAGGTAAACAAAAAAGCGCACTAGAATGTCACAATCGGCTTCTGAAGGGCCCCATCGAGGCTTTCAAGCATTTGATGGAAACAAACAAAACAAAACACAGCAAACGAAATCTTGAATTTGCTAACTGTTCTTTCTAGCCAGCACAGATGGTGAAAACACAGAGCCCTTTGTGTCTCTGGAGAAAGAACTAAGATCACAAAGGCGAAGAATTCACACTAAGGCAGACAAGACATCAAGAGGCCTTCCTGACTTGCCTCCCTGGCTGGAATCCGTTCTTACTAGCCCTTTTCAAAAGAAAGCTCTGGCCTCCATTTCTGGGTAATCCGTCAACTTTTGTTCCTCTATGGAGTGGGAGGACAAGTTCAGCCCTAGCACAGCCTGCGAAGCGACTCCTCCAAGACACATTGGTGTCCCTCCCTGACCTAGGCAGTGGGTGCTGGTGGTGGCAGCTTGCATCCAGTGCCTTTGGAGCTGGGCCTCCCTCGCAGGCCGCATGTGAATTTCAGGGGCTCGCGGCGTCGCCCCAGGGGCGGGTGCAGAGAGTCAGACCCAGGTTTGCCCACCGGGGTCCCGGGACCCCTCCGCTCGCCGCCCCACCCAGTCCCACGCCCTTCCAGGGGACAATGGCGGCGGCACGGACGTGGATCTGCACCGCAAAACCCAAAGCAAAAGCAACTTGCCATGGCGGAGGAGAGATGCGCGCTCGGCGGCCGGCGGAAGCGCAAGCCCAGGGAGGGGACCGAGCAGGCAGGTTTCGGTTTCGGTTTTTTGTTCCCGCTCCCTGGGACGTCGTAGGACCAGAGGGCGGCCCTTCCACCCCACCCGGCTGTTCTGCGGCCTCTGGCCTCTTGGTGGGGAACTCGGCCTCCGAGATGCCCGGTAGTTTTGCAACTTTCGAAAGCATGCTGTGGAGAAAGGCCGGGAGGATTCCCTGGCAGGAATTCGGGGATTCTCTGGGTGATGCATCAATGAATACAGTTTTGTTTTCACCAGTTTTGCTACGCAGCAGCAAGAACAGCAGAGTGAATTAACAGAAGGGAGCAAAAAACGCAAAAAAGATAACATGCATAGAAGGTAGTGGCTGCTCTCTGGATGTTGATAGGCTGTGCTTTCCATCATAACCTTCACCTTGCAGTTGCAGAAAGCCTTAGATGTAATGAAAGTGTAATCCTTTTTTTTTTCTTTGTCGCCCAGGCTGGAGTGCAGTGGCATGCTCACGGTCACCGCAGCCTTGACCTGCTGGGCTTAGGTGATCCTTCAGTCTCAACCTTCCAATTAGCTGGAACTACAGATGCATGCCACCACGCCACGCTAGTTTTTGTGATCCATTGTACAGATGAGGTCTCACCAAGTTGCCCAGGCTGGTCTCAAATCCCCAGGCTCAGGCAGTCCTCACCTCGACCTCCCAAAGTGCTGGGATTGCAGACTGAGAAAGCGTAATCCTTTTGAAAAGAATGGAAAGGAGGACATAAAAATGTTTACCATTATCTCTGGGGGTAGATTTTTTGTGATCTGTAGTGTCTTCATTATACTATGTGTATTTTTCAGGAATGAACATCTTTTCTTTTTAAAATACCAACCAGATCTCATTACTGCTATTCCATATACAGCTCTGGCTTTCTGCCTTCCTAGCATATGGTAGGAGTGAACATTTAGGCTCCTTTATGGTTGGGTAGGACCATATGCTTAGTTTTGAGTTGTGGGTGGAAGTGGCAAGTATCATTTTTGAACTAAAAAAAGAATTGCCAGTTAAAGACCCTTCATAGCACTTTTCTTTCTCTGGTATGGCATCCAACAATATTAAAGATGGTGGCTGCTGTGAGCATGAGTCTCTGTTTACTATGAGCAGAGCTTTTTTTGAACCATTGTGGACTTCTAACATGAGCAAAGAATAAATGCTGCTTTAGATCTCTGAAATTTAGAGATAGTTTGTCACATCAGTATCACATAGCCTGCTCTTATTGATACGGACATTGGAATTTAGAAGTGAAGTACTACTATGGCCAAAAGAAAAAAAAAAACAATCCACAACACTACCCAGAATACATGGCTTTGGTTTAGGGGCCAAGTGGCAGGTAAGAAGAAAATAGTTATCAGAGATTAAAGGGTTGGTGATTCATATTATGTAGTAGGAAAGCACTTAGTAAAAACTGTCGTGTGATAGCTTAGAAGGCAGATGATGTACCTAATTAGCTTGTAGTTTTATTTTTAGAAGTGTGGGAAATAGAAAATTAGTAACATATGTCTATTATTATTGGGTCCATGTAACAAAGTAATATAAGAAGGAAATGAACTTGGAAAAGAATTGGTCAGTTTGAAAGGTAGAAATCAAGGGAATAGAGAAAGTTCAGAAATACAGACTTCCAACCTGTAGGGTTAGAAGAAACAACATTTTTTGTTCCCAAATCATAAAAGATAAAACTGAGAAGCCCATTGAATAACAAAGACTGATTAAAACTCTGCTTTATGACAAATCAATGACCAAATCAAGGTTTAAGTCTCTGAATAGATTAAGGCCCCTCAGAGCAGAAACACATATTAAGGCTGTAGAATTCAATAAAATCTCTGAGCTGGACAAAATGGATTGAGGAAAAGAAACTAAGAGTATGGCCAGATAGATTCAAAGTACCCTCCTTGAATACTTTGAGTGAAGAGAGGGATAAAGTGACTAAGAAAGCAGACGATTATAGCAATTCTGAAAAGTAGGTCTAGAAAAGAACCATAGATTTCAAATACCCATTCTACATATGGCCAAAAAGAAGAATGTTCAGAAGCCATGAAGACAGTGAGCAAGAGAAGAATTTCTTGTGAATGGAATCAGGGTCTAATCCAAATTCCACACTCTAGGGGTATGGAACACACATCTACTCAATGGGATTTCAGAATTGCTGTGGCCCAGTAACTACATGTCTCCTTTCCCTTTTGAAGTGTAAGAATTTATTGCACTTATCTTATTCCAGTTCTACCACTATATATTGGGTGTGTAGAGGGCTCTGGATCAAGAGAGTAACATTCAGATCTGATATAGAAACTATCACATGTCACTTAGAGTTCATGCAGTTTGAATTTGATACTATGATTGGATGAAATTCTTTGTTTTCTTCCCTTGAGGAGAAGGCGAATATGAGTGTATTTCATGTGTGAAGAAGAATGAACTAAATATTGGTGGCCAATAGGACAGGATAGACAATCCTGGTTATTATTCTGGCTCAGTCATACTAGTTTGCCTAACTTTTTACAAGACAGAATTTTCTAGTCTCCTTATATTTGCTTTTGTTATTTGTTTGTTTTAATTTATTTTAAAGATGTGGGGGTACAATTCAGGGTTAGGTATACAAATGTTTATTATGTAGTTACCCTTGTGCACCCCCCCAGGAGTTTCCCACTATTGCCAATCCCATCCCCACCTCCCCTGGCAGTTTCCCACTACTGCCAATCCCTTTCTGAATCCCCTTATATTTGAATGGGGCCATGTGACTATTTCTGACCAATGAGATATAAAAGGAAATAAGGGTCACAGCATTTAATTGCAGGTAGAAGACTCTCCAGATTTCAAGTTTTCCCACACTTCTATGATTCTTGTCTCAGGATGGAGACTTTAAGTGATGAGAATAGCCAGAGTCCTTCTACCAGTCTTTGTTGGATAATCAGCATGACTAAGAATTAAGCTTTTAATTTATTTGGCAGGCGATTTTTTACCATGACATTGCCTAACCTGTCCTGACTGACATATCAACAAACAGCAAGAGGAACCTGTGATTCCACTTACCTATCCATCTTGAATTGGGAATGTCTGGAGCTATCTCATCTTTTTTTTAATTTAACTTAATTTACTTTTTCTTTTTTTTTTTTTTTTTGAGTCGGAGTCTCACTCTGTCACCCAGACTGGAGTGCAGTGGCCGCTCCCGGCCACCGCAGCCTCGACCTGCTGGGCTCCGGCGATCCTTCCGCCTCAGCCTTCCAAGGAGCTGGAACTACAGGCGCGCGCTACCAC
>CAUYQG010259786.1:0-21733 GCA_963574415.1 Tarsius wallacei | reverse complement strand
ATAGGGGAAGCAATTAATGGCAGTAAATACCTGTCTGGGGATGGGGGGACACTTCTTACAAACAAGGGTGCCTGAATGAGACATATTTGTGTACCTAACCCTTAAATGTACCCCTCAATATCACAATTAAAAAAAAAAAATATATATATATATATTTAAAAAAAAAAAAAAAGAAGTCCAACCCCTGACACACAGTAATTTGCCTACACATGTAGGTATAAAAGAAAAAACCCTAAAGGCAGCAAGAAAGATCAGACTACTGACTGGGGAAGAACAATCAGAACAGTCCCAGACTTATTGGCAGAAACACTGCAAGCTAGAAGGGATTGGAATCCAATTTTTAAAGTTCTCAAAGATAAACAATTCCAACCAATAATTTTCTACCCAGCTAAGCTTCATCAGTGATGGGAAATTAAAATCTGTCCCAGACATTCAATCCCTAAGAGATTATGCTGCTTCCAGACCAGTTCTACAGGAGACACTTAAGAAGGTACTGAGCACAGGAAAAAAAAAAAAAGAATGACCATGCACTTGACAAGAGTACAAGCAAACACAGAGTCAACAGAACATACAATGCACCCACAAAAATGAAAACACACACATATATTAATGCCAAAGTTAAAAGAAAACAAAATAGCACCCTAAGATCCCAATGAAAGGGATAAACTCTCACATTTTAATAATCAGCCTTCATGTGAATGGACTAAATGCACCAATGAAAAGACACAGAATGGCAAACTGAACAAAAATACCATGATCCAACAATCTGCTGCCTCCAGGAAACTCATCTCATTACAAAGGACATCTACAGACTCAAAATCGGAGGCTGGAAAATGAACTTTCAGGAGAGAGGGAAACAGAAGAAGCAGGAGTAGCTATTCTAATATCAGATAAAACAACCTTCAAGTTATCAAAAATTAAAAAGGATGCAGAAGGACACTATGTATTGATAAAAGGTGCAATCCACCAGCAAGAAATATCTACCCTAAACATATATGCACCCAACACAGGAACACAAGGTTTTATTTATTTATTTATTTTTGAGTTGGAGTCTTACTCTGTCGCCCTGGCTGGAGGGCAGTGGCATACTCACGGCCACCACAGCCTTGACCTGTCGGGCTCAGGAAATCCACTCACCTCAGCCTCCCAAGGCGCAGGATTACAGGCTGAGCCACCGAGCCCGGCTCCAGGAATCTTTTAATTTTTGTCTTGATTTCTGTGTTGACCCATTTGTTCAGCAGTATGCTGTTTAGTGTCCATGTCTTTGTGTATTTTGAGGGGACCCGCCTGGGCAACTTGGTGAGACCTCATCTCTACAATAAACCAAAAAATCAGCCGGGCGTGGTAGCGCATGCCTGTAATTCCGGCTACTCAGAAGGCTGAGGTGGAAGGATCGCCGGAACCCAGCAAGTCGAGGCTGCAGTGGCCGCTCCCGGCCACTGCACTAAAGTCTGGGCGACAGAGTGAGACTCCAACTCAAAAAAAAGAGATTCCTGGAAACAAATAAAAACAAAGACACATCTTATCAGACTCTCTGGGACGCCATGAAAGCAGTATAAAGAGGAAAATTTATAACTCTGCATGCACACACACATCAGAAAAACTGAAAGATCACAAGTAAACAGCTTCATGTCACACCTAAAGGAGCTAGAAAGGCAAGACCATCAAAATCCTAACTTTAGCAGAAGGATCCAAATCACCAAAATAAAGGGTACAGAAGACAAAAATACCACATAAAAAAATCAACAAGACAAAAAGCTGATTCTTTGAGAGGATAAATAAGATCAATGGACCCCTAGCCAGACTGACTAAGAAAAAGAAAGAGAAAACCCAAATAAATACAATTAGAAATGCAGAAGATGAAGTCACAACTGATCCAGAAGAAATTCGAGAGATCATTAGAGAGTACTATGAACACCTGTATGGAAATAAACTTGGAAACTTAAAAGGAAATGGAGGACTTTCTGACATCACACAACCCTCTAAGGTTGTAACAAGAAGAAATTGAATCCCTTAACAGACCAATAACAATCCAAGAAATCAACTTCAATTTAAGAAATTTGCCTACAAAACAAAACAAAAACCCTGGAACAGATGGCTTTTCAGCTGAATTCTACAAAATATACAAGGCCAAGCTGATACTAATCCTATCAAAAGTATTCCAGGCAATTGAGAAAGATGGAACTCTCCTCAAATCATTTTATGGAGATAACACAACACTGATACCCAAACCTGGTAAAGACTCAACAAAGAAAGATAATTAGGCTGGATTCCGTGGCTCAGCCTGTAATCGCAGCACTTTGGAAGACCGAGGTGAGTGGATTGTCTGAGCCTATGGGTTCAAGACCAGCCCGGGCAACTTAGCGAGACCTCATCTCTACAATAAATTAAAAATTAGCCAGGTGCGGTAGTGTGTGCCTGTAGTTCCAGCTAATTGGAAGGCTGAGGTGGAATAATCGCCTAAGCCCAGCAGGTCGAGGCTGCGGTGACTATGAGCATGCCACTGCACTCCAGCCTGGGCAACAAGAGTAAGACTACAACTCAAAAAGACAGAAAAAAGAAAAAATAAAAAAAAAACAACTTTCAACAAAATCCAGCATCCCTTCTTGATAAAAACCCTTGAACACCTAGGCACAAATGGAACATTCCTCAAAACAGTAAGAGCCACAGCCAACATATTGCTCAATGGACAGAAGTTAGAAGCATTCCCTCCTGAAAACCGGAACAAGACAAGGTTGCCCACTTGCACCCCTCCTGTCCAACATAGTGCTGGAAGTCCTTGCTAGAGCAATCAGGCAAGAGAAGGAAATCAGGGGTATCTAAACAGGAAAAGCAGAAGTTAAGCTATCCCTCTTTGCAGATGATATGATCCTATATCTTGAAAACCCAAGAGAGTCCGTCAGAAACCTCCTTGCACTAATAAATGACTTTGGTAAAGTTTTGGGGCACAAAATCAATGTGCGAAAGACTGTGGCATTTCTATACATCAGTAACAAACAGGCAGAGAACCAAATAAAAAGCACAATCCCATTCACAACAGTCACCAAAAAAAAAAAAGTAACAGAAAAAGAAATACCTTGGCATCTTCCTAACCAGATAGGTGAAAGACCTTTACAATGAGAACTACTACAAAACATTGCTCAAAGAAATCAAAGAGATCACAAACAAATGGAAAAACATTCCATGCTCATGTATTGGAACAATCAATAATGTCAAGATGTCCATCCTACTCAAGGGAATCTACAAATTCAATGCAATATCTCTCAAAATACCAACATCATTCTTCTCAGACCAGGAAATGACAATACAGAAATTCATATGGAAGCAAAAAAGAGGACAAATAGCCAAAATAATCCCTAGCAAAAGGAACCAAGCAGGAGGTATCATACTTCCAGACATTAAACTTTACTATAAGGCTACAATAATCAAAATGGCCTGGTATTGGTACCAGAATTGACATATAGACCAATGGAACAGGACAGAGATTCTGGAAGCAAAAAACTCGATATTTCAACCAACTCATCTTTGACAAAGCCATCAAAAACAACCACTGGGGAGAGGAGACCTTATTTAGCAAATGGTGCTGGGAAAACTGACTGACCACATGCAGAAGAATGAAACAGGACCCCTACCTATCACTATATACAAAAATCAGATCTAAAATTGATCAAAGATCTAACCATAAAACCTCAAACTATAAGAAACTTAGAAGAAAACACAGGAGACACCCTATGCACATTGGAGTAGGCAACCAATGCTTGATCAAATTCCCAAAAGCATACGCCAAAAAAGATAACAGAGACAAGTGGGACCACATCAAAAGCTTTTCAAAAACTGAAAGGTTTTTGCACAGCAAAACAAACCATCAAGAGAGTGGGAAGACAACCCACAGAATGGGAAAAACTATTTGCTAATTGTATATCTGACAAAGGCCTAACATCTAGGATCTATAAGGAACTCAAAAGAGCCAAAAGGAAAAAAACCAAACAGCACTATTTAAAAAATAGGCAGAGGACATGAATAGATACTTCTCAAAGGAAGACATCTGAACAGCCAACAGATACATGAAAAAATGCTCAGACTCACTAATCACCAGAGAAATGCAAATCAAAACCACACTGAGATACCACCTTACCCCCAGTAAGGATGGCCACCATTAATAAACCAAAAAACAATAGATGCTGGTGTGAGTGTGGAGAAAAGGGGATGCTTCTACACTGTTGGTGGGAGTGCAAACTAGTCTAACCTCTATGGAAAAGTGTTATGACATCTAAAGAAACCAGAAATTGACCTTCCATATGATCCAGCATTCCCCCTCCTGGGAACATACCCAGAGGAACACAATTGTTCTACCAAAAAGACACCTAGGGTGGACCTGGTGGCTCAAGTCTGTAATCCCAGCACTTTGGGAGGCCAAGATGAGAGGACTGCCTGAGCCCACAGGTTCTAGACCAGCCTGGGCAACATGGTGAGACCTCATCTCTACAATAAATCAGAAACTAGCTGGGTGTGGTAGTGCGTGCCTGTAGTTCCACCTACTTGGAAGGCTGAGATGGAAGGATCACCTGAGCCCAGCAGGTCGATGCTTGGGGTGGTCTTGAGCATGTGTGCCACTGCACTCCAGCCTGGGTGACGGACTGAGATGCCAATTCAAAATAAAAAAAAAAAAAGACACCTGCACATGCATATTTATTATTGCACTATTCACAACAGCAAAAACATGGAACCAACCCCACTGCCCACTGAAAGTAGACTGGATAAAGAAAATGTGGTACATATACATGGTAGAATATTATACAGCCATAAAGAAGGACAAAATCATAGACTTCTCAGCAAACTGGATGAAGTTGGAGACATTCTTAGAGATCTATCACAAATACCATATGTTCTCACTCATTAAGTGGGACCTGAACATTAATCAAAATAACACAAGAAAGGGATTAGCAGTCATGGGACACTGCCAGGAGAGGGATGAAGTGGGGTGGGGGGCGGGCATGCAACAACACAAAGTGTACCTCATCCTAAAATAGGGGAAGTGAGGACCAATTGGAGGCCCAAATTTCACCTTAATCTACGTTACTTCTGTACCTAATCCTGACTTATACCCCACATTTTATAACAAAGTAAAACAAAAACAAAAAAAACAGCGGGTATCTCAGTTTAGACAATGTGGATAGGAGATGGGGGCAGGGTGGGCAGAGATTAATTTTCCCCAAATATTTTACTTTGTGTGAGACTCCTAAGGAGGGGTGAAGGAAAGCACACCAAAATGACTTATATTTAATTTCCCAGGAAAATGAATTTAAAATTGTATTATTTCATTTAGGGAAAATAAGATTAAAGTGACTTTTTTTCTGTGCATGCAAAATAAAGAGGATCAAAACCACAGAAAAGCCTACTTCCAAAACAAAATAATGTATTGTGACCTAGCGAATGATAGTATAGCATACAAGTGTTGAGAAATATATGCCAAAATGTTGAGAAAATTCTAATAATTTTAAAAAAATGGAACAGGGTTAGTTAGGAAAGGCTTGTTGGAAAAAAAAAGATTTGTGTGTTGGACCTTGAAAGAGAATTCTGAGAAGAAAAATAGTAAAAGCATAAAAGTAAAATATATTACAACGTGCTAAGAAAATCACAGAACTGGGGCTCAAGGGCTATCAAAGAAAACAGACGAAATACCATTAGTTTTCCTGGGCTTGAGAAGGGTTTTCAGGTTTTGAGAATTAACAGTAAAACGTAATATAGTGCTTTCTTTTATAAAGTAGCCTTCCTCCAAATCTTGATGGGCACATTTAATTTAATTGGTTTTTCTGGGAGATTTCTGAAATTCTGGCTTTTGACTCTAAGCAAAGAACTCTTTGAAAGCAAAGATGCAGACAGAAGAGAGATGCCTGGGGAAAATGGGAAGTGAAACAGGTTGTTTTTTAGATGTGCTTGTTCAGAGATTATTATACAATAATATCCACTAATATAATGGCTTTCAAGGTTTATGGCAGTACCACAATCTTATATTTATATTATATTTTTAATTATGTTTTATTTTAAAATGCTGACTTTGCTCCCTAAAATAAAACTGAGAATATTATTTCCAAAATAACATGGCCCTTTGGAACTTAGACTTCAGAAAGTTCTCTGAAGGCATTTTATAGTGACTAAGAACACAGTAAGGACCCAACGTGTCAATCCACCCTTTCAGTTACCAAGCATCCACTATATGCCAGGGACTGTGATAGGAATCAGTAATGCAGAGGAGATTATTAAGGGAGATACAACTAGATTTGAAAGTGTAGGGAAAAAGGAATCTGAGAATGTTTGAGACTTAAAGAATGAATAAGAGCTAGGAGAGGATTAACACTGAAAATGGGGTAAAAATAGGTCAAGGCAGAGGGAAGAGTGTATGCAGAGTCCAAGGAGACAGAAGAAAGAGCAAAAGTGTTTTAAAACTGTAAAGAAACCTGGTACAAAGGTGCTTGCCTATAGTCCCAGCCACTCAGGAGGCTGAGGCAAAAGGATCATTTGAGTCTAGGAGTTTATGGCTATAGTGTGCGATGATGGTGCCTAAGAAATAGCCACTGCAATGCAGTTCAGTGAAGCAACATAGTTAGATGCCGTCTCTAAAAAATCTTTGAGAAATTAAACAAACAAACAAACAACAAACAAAAAAACTTTCAAAACCTAAAGCAGGCCAGTGCGGGAAGGAGAACAGTTGGTGGAGAGGTAGTGTCACAGACTCTGAATTTTGTTCTAAGGGAAAAACAAAACTAAACAAAACAGGAAAGCAAAATAAACAAATACTCATAACACAACACAATTAAAAAAGAAAAATGAAATTCATTGAATGTAAAACCAAATACAAAAGCCAAAATTAATTTTACCGCTGACCTGGTTCACAAGGACAGGTTTAAAGTTAGAGTTAAAATACAACACAAGTGTACTTGACACAAAAAACACTGATTTAATTTCTTGCCAGGGCAGGCATTTATTGAAAGCATATGTACTATATTTAAAAGGATCCTAAAATTTTATATGCCAGATTTGATAAGAGATCTAGTTTATAAGTTGATAAGATCTAGTTTATATAGTTGAAAAGAGATGTAGGTTACATTCTGGCATTTAGCTGGAAGCCTAAATTAGTGGTGCAGGAATACAATAAGAGCTTGATTTTCCCTGTTCTTTTATAGATATATCATATTCACTTGGTCACTGGCCATTCCAATTAGTACAAACTGATGTAATCTTTTCTTCTTTTTTTTTTTTTTGAGATGGTGTCTCACTCTGTAACCCAAGCTGAGTGTAGTAGCACAATCATGGCTCACCACAGTCTCAAATTCCTGGGCTCAGGCAATTCTCCCACCTCAGCCTCCCAAGTAGCTGGGACTTCATATATATGTCATCACACCTAATTTTTTGGAATTTTGGAGAAACGAGGTCTCACTATGTTGCCTAGGCTGATCTCAAACTCCTGGGCTCAAGCAATCCTCCCTCTACAGTCTCCCCAAATGCTGGGATTACAGGCATGAGTCACTGTGCCCAGCCCTGATACACTAATTTCAAACAAAGGTTAAAGGACAGAAAGACCATCTCTAAAGAAAATACTCAAATTGCTAAACAGTGAAAGTGTTTGTACCCATTCCAATATACTCAAATTCTTGAATCCATCCTCAAATCAGAATCTTCACTGCTTTTCTACCAGCTATGGTTAGCCTAGTTCTGTACCAAGTGCTTTATATATACATTTTTTAAAAAAGTCCTTACTCGTTTAAAAATGCCATATAGGTCATATTTCTTCAAAAAGCATTTTTTTTTTTTTTTTGAGTTGGAGTCTCACTCTGTCGCCCAGACTGGAGTGCAGTGGCCGCTCCCGGCCACCGCAGCCTCAACCTGCTGGGCTCCGGCGATCCTTCCACCTCAGCCTTCCAAGTAGCTGGAACTACAGGCGCGCGCTACCACGCCCAGCTAATTTTGTTTTCTGATTTATTGTAGAGATGAGGTCTTGCTTGCCCAGGCAGGTCTCGAACCCGCGGGCTCAGGCAATCCACTCACCTCACCCTCCCAAAGGCGCGGGATTACAGGCTGAGTCACCGAGCCCAGCTTCAAAAAGCATTTATTAAGCATCTATTATATAACAGGCAGTGGGTCATAAAGAAATTAATGCCTGTGTTTCCCACTCTCACCTTTATATCTTCCTCTCTTTTATTTCTCTCTCTTTCTTCCCTCCCTCCCTCCCTCCCTCCATCCCTTCCTCAGTTTCTCCTTTGCCTTCTTTCTTTCCTTCCTTCTTTCTTCCCTCCCTTCCTTCCTCACTCTGTCACCCAGGCTGCAGTGCAGTGGTACAGTCATGGCTCACTATATTCTCAAACTCCTGGACTCAAGTGATCCTTCTGCCTCAGCCTCCTGAGTAGCTGGGACTACAGATGCAAGCCACCATAGTTGGCTATTTTTTTGGATTTCTGTAGAGACTATGTTGCCCAGCCTAGTCTTGAACTTCTGGGCTCAGGTGATCCTCCCACCTGGGCCTTCCAAATTGCTGGGATTACAAGCATGAGCTGTGTCCAGCTGCCTGTCTCACTTTTCTACTAGATTGCTTGTCTTGCTCCCATTGTATCAGGAGAAGTGCTTGGTACATAGCAGGCATTCAAATATCTTTTGAATTGAGAAATGGGGCTGGGCGCAGTGGCTCATGCCTGTAATCCCAGCACTTTGGGAGGCCCAGGCGAGAGGACTGCCTGAGCACAGGGGTTTGAGACAAGCCTGGGCTACATGGTGAGATCTCCTCACTACAATAAATGAAAAAATTAGCTGGGTATGGTAGTGCACGTCTGTAGTTCTGGCTACTTGGAAGGATCGCCAGAGCCCAGCAGGTCGTCGACGCTGTGGTTACTGTGAGTGTGCCACTGCACTCCACCCTGGGCTATGGAGTAAGACTCCAACTAAAAAAAAAAAAAAAAAAAAAGAAAGAAAGAAAACACATGCTCAAGCATCAGATATAAACAAGAACAATACAATCTCACAACCAAATTTCACTTAAATTTAACTCTATACCATCATATCAGTGGGTAAACTCTAGGGATCCATTATAGAAGATTACAAGACAAAGCAATGAGAAAATAAAATTGTGTCACTAATCCTTATGAGACCTCTTAAAACAGGTTTTAAACCTCCCAAACATGGCAAAACTCATTCTCATAAAGTCATCTTTATAAGAGTTCACAAAATATTCAGTTTTTTGGTTTTGTATCCTACACATTCTTTGCACACAGAAACATATTTCTACATGCCAGGACCACTCATATATAATAGCAGTAAAGTGACAACTAGTTTAAGTGAAGTAAAGTGAAATATTTTCAGGATTCTACCTACTTTCCTTAATAAATCTTAAAGGGCCTCAAGTAGAGAGTAAGTCAACTAAGTATATTTCTAAGTGAGATGTTTCCTTTCTTTTGTGTTACAAAAACAAAAATAAATTTATCCTCTTTTTGTGCTGCAGATTTTGCACTTACAAAATGAAGGGATAGATTCAGATGATCTTTACTTAAAGTTCCAAAGCCTATTATATGACAGGTAACGAAGTTTATTATTTGGCTGTGGCTGGGGCTACTGGAGCATGATTAAGTCAACTGGAAGTGACTCGTGGGGAGATATTTTTTGTAATACAGAGGCAAGAAAAGAATTCTTGTTTAGATATGTCTAAATGAGTATAATGGTTTGTATTTTGTTTTATTTTGATTTGTCAACTTGGCTAAACTACCTTCCTCAGTTTATTCAAACAAGTGCTAATCTAGTTGCTGTTCTGATGAAATTTTGCAGACGTAATTAGAGTTCCTACCTAATCAGTTGACCTTAAGAAAAAGAGAGATGGCTGGGCACAGTGGCTCACGCCTATAATCCCAGCACTTTGGGAGGCTGAAGTAAAATGATTGTCTGAGTCCCTGGGTTCAAGACAAGCCTGGGCAACTTGGCAAGACCTCGTCTCTACGATAAATTAAAAAAAAAATTAGATGGGTGTGGTTCCAGCTACTTGGAAGGGTAAGGTGGAAGGATCACCTGAGCCCAGCAGGTCAAGCCTGTGGTGGCCATGAGCATGCCACTGCACTCCAGCCTGGGTGACAGAGTGAGACTCCAACTCGAAAAAAAAAAAAAGAAAAGAAAAGAAAAAGAAAAAGCGAGATTTGAGGAGGGCCTGACCTATTTAGGTTAGCCCTTTAAAAGAGAGAGAGCTTATGGCTGGGTGCAATGGCTCAATGGCCATCCCAGTGCTTTGGGAGGCTGGGGCATGAGGGTCACTTGAGGCCTGACGTTCGAGACCAACTTGGACAACATAGCAGGATTCAAAAAAAAAAAAAAACTTTAGCTGGGCTAGGATGGCTTGAGCCTAGGAGTTTGAAGCTGCAGTGAGCTTTGATCGTGCCACTGCACTCCAGCATGGGTGACAGAGTGAGAGTCTGTCTCTTAGAGAGTACATGCTTATGCTTTCCCCTGAGCTGAGAGACTCCAAACAGCTTATGTCCATGCTCCTCCAGCTTGCTCAGGTTCCTGCCTTCTTGCCTGGACTTTGGACTTGCTTAGCCAGCCTCTATAACTGCATCGGCCAATTCCTTGTAACAAATTTCCAAATCTATATTGTCTACTGGTTCTGTTCTCTGGTTTAACATTGACTTATATAATCACGTCATAAACAGCAAATATTTTAACTATTTGCATTGAAAGTACTCATCAATTTCAATGAAATGAATGGATTTAGGGATTAGGAACATAAACATCAAACAGATGAAGTCTATATTCAGATAAAACTGTGAGGTATGCAAAGGTTACTGTAAATGCCCTATCTCTTGATTCATATTCTTCATCATCTCCCTTACCTCAGACTTCTAGTCTTCTCATTGTCTTTTTCCTTCCCTATCCAAAACTGAGATGAAGAAAGAATCTGAAATTTATTCACACTGGCTGGACTCCGTGGCTCAGCCTGTAATCCCGTGCTTTGGGAGGCCGAGGTGAGTGGATTGCCTGAGCCCGCGGGTTCGAGACCCACCTGGGCAACTTGGTGAGATCTCATCTCTACAATAAATCAAAAACTAGCCGGGCATGGTAGTGCGCGCCTGTAGTTCCAGCTACTTGGAAGGCTGAGCGGCAGGATTGCCGGAGCCCAGAGTGAGACTTCAAATTTAAAAAAAAATTTATCACGCTGTGGTAAGTTTGACAACACCTAGCATGCTAAAATTTCTAGGAGGTACTTCCCCTTAATAAAGGTGTAATCTTTAACATGAAGGAGTAACTGATGGAATAAGTAAGAAAATGAGTTTATTCCAGCAGACTTAAATTTACAAACTCACAGATGACCACTTATTCTATCTACCTGTAAAACTGGCCACTTTGTTTTTATAAAATGATTTCTTCATTTTACATTCTAGAAATGACTGTAGTCAAAGTTCCCCCATCAGTAATATTTCCTTAACAGGTAATACTGTTCACAGAGGATAGATACTGATTTTGTTTGTTCTGCTTTGCTTTGTTTTGGGGCAGGGATGGTTTATACATTGTTGAGCAATTATCATATGTTTTATTATTTAACTTTTGATGTACTTATGCCAAATATTCCAAACTAGATCTTGAGTTCTTTGAAGACAGGATCATATATGTCACCTTAAAAAATAACCGGGTGCAGTAGCTCAAGCTTGTAATCCCAGCACTTTGGGAAGCCTTAGGTGAGGGAATTGCCTAAGCCCACGGGTTCAAGAACAGTCTGGGCAACCTGGCGAGACCTCATCTCTATAATGAATCAAAAAAATAAGCCGGGCGTGGTAGTGCGTGCCTGTAGTTACGGCTACTTGGAAGGCTGAGGCGGAAGGATCCATGACTGTGAGCGTGCCACTGCACTCCAGCCTGGGCGACAGAGTGAGATTCCAACTTGAAAAATATAAAAAATAAAAACAAACAAAAAACGATTTCACCACGTCTCTTTTTCCTGCAAGAGTTTAGTAATAAAACAGGCACTCAATAAACATTTACTGATTTTTTTAATTTGTAGAATATGTAGAATGAGGTTGATTGTGATTGGCTTTTATCTAAAGGAATTTTTTCTGCTGTGAAATGCCACTAAGTATGCCTTTTACAATAATACCATAATGTAGAAAGATGTACATATTTTAGCCACAAAACTAATATTTATAAATATAAGGACATATAAAAGGCCAATTAACTAAATTTCAAAAAAGGACAAACTATTTGGCACATATAAGTTTTTACGATTGCTGTACATGCACATGCTACTATAACTTCATGGCAATATTCATAAGTAGCTGTTGATCATTCTAGATAATTTGGTCTGTTGCTAGGCATCACTGTTGCAGATATAATTACATTCTTTTTAGATTGTATAGGCAGAAATGACTCCTCATCTAGTAGATATTTGGTACAAATGATCATTTGGACTCAAATGACTAGCTATAAGTAATTAAATGAATGTATACATTAGGACTATATAAAATGCACAATTTGATATTACTAAATAAGGTAAAATTCAGAAGTTATGAAGGATAAGATTAACAAATGTGACTAAACACAAATTTAAAACTTTCACATGTAAGAAAGAACCAAAAATAAAGTCAATGGACAAACTGGGAGAAATATTTACAAGTCAGGTAGAGATTTACTTCCCTAATAAACAAAAGAAAAAAAATAAAGAAAAAAGTTAGTGGACAAAATTGAACTATCAAACACACACATACACATACACACACACACACACACACACACAAATGGCAAAGAAGGCAGCTGACATGATTTGGTAAAACCTCTCTGGAGGGCAATTAGGCAAAATTTATCAAAAGTTCAATTATCATTTCCTAAGCATTGGCAGTTTGATTTTAGAGACTTAGTCTATGGAAATATTTACACAAAAGTACATAAGAAATATATTTCTACAGCACTATTTATAATAACAAAAAACAGAAAACAACCTAAAATCCTTCAATAGGAGAATCAACTATGGGATCTTAATACAATACTACAACTCCTTATAGTATGATTTTATTATAATAAATATTTCTCATACCTTTTACAATAAAACCTGGAAGGATATACTGAAAATAACAAAGATTACCTCACTATAAAATGTTGTGAGATTATGAAAGAACTGTCTTTCTGCATTATTTCTATAATGCTCAGGTTTTAAACAATGACTAAGAAAAAAGAAGTACGTACAAGATAACAATAACATTTCAGGACATTTGTTCTACTTTGTTGCAAATTATGTGGATATGGAGGTATCCAATATTATACAGTTTATGTAATACATATTTATTTGATTTTAAAATTGTAACTGAGATGAAAGAGTAGACACAACATTATACAATCAACATATAGCCTCATCAGTAGTAGCTCCTCAAATATATATGTCTATTTAGCTTCCTAAATTTAATTTGTGTTTGAGTACCTATGAAGAACCTTACAAGTTTCAGTCAAGAATATATATATATATTAGCTGTTCCTAGTAGTTTCAATAAAGAATACTTAAATTTAAATTTGTAGCTCCAATGACAATAGGTATAGTACAGCCAGCAGCTCAAATTGAAATTTATTTTGCTTATTTTAATATATGGTTAGAAAGAGTAACACAGCAGCACCATTCTGTAATATGCCAATGCACATGGACTGTTTCAGATAAGATCTGTTTCAGATAAGGATCTGGTAAGATCTATAGTAAGAGTGGTATGCTCCCACTTTATTTCTGGAGGTCTGACAGCCTGCGACATACTCTAAAGGATATAAGATTAAGGCATAAGTAGGGACCTAACAGCATCAGTCACAAAAATCTGAAGTCCTTTTCTATAGATACATTGCTGTATAACCTACGCTCAAATCTTACAGAGCAATCATAGTTCTAAAAGGAACTAATAGCATGCCTCCAGCTGTGCCTGGCATCTTTCTCTTCTCAAACCTAAAGCAGACTTCTATTTTTTTAAAACTTGGCACATAAAAGGAATCAGTAGGAGAAAAGCTAAGATTGGTTAAGAACTCGTCAATAAGACTGAAAAAATGTTTCCATGAATGCTATATACGTCCCTCCCACTAAATCTTCTAAGTGCCACTGATAGTCCATAGAAGATATGTGGTTAAATATACAACAGCAGAGTCCCTGCTGGTCAAAGATAGTGAAGCTGTTTTCACTCAGTGGCAAAGAACATATACCATATAACACATAACACAAGAGAGGCTAGAGACTTGAAATATACTCCTGCCAATTGCTTTTTACTTTGAAAGCTTTCTAAATCAGTGATAAGCTATCTGTACTGAGAAGGTTATGGAATAGCCTCAAGTTGTATATGCAGTCCTTATGTAGAAAATAAGCAGAGCTCATATGGCATATTGCTGTTCTCTATTTTAGAACCAGCACGGGAACCATGTGATATGTTCATTGCTATGGTAACTACATTTCAGTAGTGAACAGGAGAGCAAACGGGCATGTAAAACACGTATATGTTGTCAATTTAGAAGTGATTGCTGCCCTGAAGTAGCAGTAACTTAAATTTCATTGGTGCATGACTTATTAGAATAAAAATCTATCCTTTCTATTTTTTAAAATGATTAAGCCTTTACTTCCCACAATGCCTTCCCCATTCAAAAAAATAAATGAATAGTGTCTTTCACCCAAGCTTGCTTTTTAGAAAACTCTCATTATTATTATTAGAGACCTAAAAAGTATATGCTATGTCCTGTGTGATATAAGAATAAATAGAATCTCAGACTCGGTTAAAAAAAAAAAAAAGTTCTGTCTAGTGTTCTCTAAGGGTTTGATTCTATTAATAGGATCAACTCAGTAAAATTTTGAGGTTCATTATAGAAGGGGAAAATATCTGATTCTGTACTAGAGTTATCTCAGTCTTCTCTATGCTTTTTGGCTAGAGCAACTGAGAAACAGGATCCTTCTTGATTACTTTTAGATCAGTCTCCCATTGTCCTGCATTTTAATGAGATATTTATAATAGCATATGTTTAATTTCAAACTTTCTGTATGATGCCACTTAGGATAGAAATCTTAAGTTTCTCTGACAGTTCTCCCCCTGCCCCTTTCCACCCATAATTCTGGTTTATAGGACAGCTAATTAGATCTGACATCTATGACTTTAAAAAAATGTTAATGATGCCGGGCTCGGTGGCTCAGCCTGTAATCCTGCGCCTTGGGAGGCTGAGGTGAGTGGATTGCCTGAGCCGGCGGGTTCGAGACCCGCCTGGGCAACTTGACGAGACCTCATCTCTACAATAAATCAAAAAATTAGCCGGGCGTGGTAGCGCGCGCCTGTAGTTCTAGCTACTTGGAAGGCTGAGGTGGAAGGATTGCCGGAGCCCAGCAGGTCGAGGCTGCGGTGGCCAGGAGCGGCCACTGCACTCCAGTCTGGGCGACAGAGTGAGACTCCAACTCAAAAAAAAAAAAAAAAAAAAGTTAATGAGATTAATCAGTTAAAAATATAAAGAGAAAGATCAGCTATTAACATAAGTTATTTTTTAAAAGTTAAAATCTATTTCAAATTTCATATTATCTTAAACCTGTGGTCACCTTAACATTAACTGAATTGCTTATCACAATGACTATGACACTATAATTATGTACAAAATAATCTACATCGGTATGTATACAAAATGACATTTTCATATAATAAATACTTTGGGGCGCTTTTATAATGAATTGCATTTTGTAGGAAATAAAACACTTCTTTACTAACAAGAAGCATTAATATTTAAAAAAACACCACCAGAATGATGCCTATTATTTACAGTGCATGACAGTGCTCTAAACCTTACCATTCTTATAACTTGGTATTAATTTTGATCTGGAAAGTTTTTTTTCATTGTAATAACTTTCTAACTTAGAAAATATGTTATCATTTAATTGAAACATGGAGAAAAATTACACATTCAATAAAGCAGTTTATATTTGGAATCATCATACGTTACATATGCAACTATTCTTGTAGAAAGTAAGCTGGAAAGACTATACATTTGTATTTGTGGACAAAAGAGTAATTTATACTTTGTGCCGTTTCAGCAATAGAAGTATTCTCTTCAAACCCATTGGTTCAGCGGTACCATATGGAGCACGCTGATCTTCAGATACCAAGAATATCTCCAAGATACATTTCAATCTAGTGTGTTAAAACTTTCTATTCTGCAGCTGTCATTATAACTATATAATTCATTCCCTACTATAAAAATGCAAATAATATAGCTTACCATGCTTATAGAAATAGAAGAGAATTCAGCTGGGCGTTGTGACTCACACCTATAATCCCAGCACTTTGGGAGGCGGAGGTGAGATTGCCTGAGTTCAGGAGTTTGAGACCAGCCTGGGCAATTTGGTGAGACCTCGTCTCTACAATAAACCAAAAAATTACCTGGGTGTGGTGGCATGTGCCTATGGTTCCAGCTGCTTGAATGACTGAGGTGGAAGGATCACCTGAGCCCAGCAAGTCAAGGCTGCAGTGGCCGTGAGCGTGCCACTGCACTCCAGTCTGGATGACAGACTCAAAAAAAAAAAAAAAAAAGAGAGAGAGAGAATTCTAATGGTGTCTATTTTCTAAGTCGTAATTTCAACTCTTTGTTAGAAGAATTCCAGAAAGGGAAAGCTACTAATTATTTTGTTGCTTTAACTATTTCCTATAAATGAGGTCAAAGGATGAGAAAGAGGGTAAGAAAGAAAGAACAACAACAAAAAAGGCATGTGTATGTGTCTGGATGGGCGTGGTGGCTCAACTCTGTAATCCCAGCACTTTGGGAGACCGAAGTGAGAGGACTGCCTGGGCTTAGGGCTTCGAGACCAGCCTGGACAACTTGGTAAGACCTCATCTCTAATAAATCAAAAAATAAGTGGGGCATGGTAGCACACACCTATAGTTCCAGCTACTTGGAAGGCTGAGGTGGCAGGATTCCTTGAGCCCAGCAGGTCAAGGTTGTGGTGGCCAGGTGCGTGCCACTGCACTCCAGCCTGGGCGACAGAGTGAGACTCCATCCAACTCAAAAAGAAAAAAAAAAAAAGGCATGTGTCAACAGAATATTATGTAGCAATGTAAATTAATGAACTTCAGCTACATACAACAATATAGTTGAATCTCAGAATAAGCATTAGCTTTGCAGAAGATTGGCAGGATCTTCAGATGAGGAGGAAGACAGACATGTACTTTGTAATATACATGTTACACATATTATCTGATATGTAAAACATTTCATAGTAAAGGGAAAAGAAAAAGAGAGAATATATCAATGTATAATTACTCTTTCAGGGGCAGAACATAAATTCCTAGTTTACCAGAAGAGAGAGTAAAAAAAACAGAGTACGAGAAGGTATCATAGGAAATAACTTGTTTTACTCAATATAAAGGCATATGTATGCTATAAGGTAAACAATTCATCTTTTTCATAGTGGGTTTGTTAGCCAATTCATTCAGATAATCTTTTCACAATTTGTATGTCACATATAAATATATGTTAAATAGTATTAAATAAAATTCTACTGTTTTCTTACTTTTTCTAGAAACAGAGAAGTAGGATTTATTCTCTTAAAAATGGTGAGATTTATTAGTAGAGATGTTGGATGCACAGAATTTTGCATTTTCTTGTTGTTGAGCTATAATCACACAAAATATGATTCACAAATCTAAATGTTCATCCAAAACAAGATATAGAACATTTCTCTCATCCCAGAAAGTTCTCTATTGTCTTTTGCCAGTCAATTCCTATTTCCTTAACAAAAAGGAAACTACTTTCTGATCTCTATTACAGATTGTTTTTGTCTGTTTGAATGGTATAATACAGAACACAGATAATATTTTGTGCATGACTTTTCTTTTTTTTTTGAGTTGGAGTCTCACTCCATTGCCCAGACTGGAGTGCAGTAGCCGCTCCTGGCCACCGCAGCCTCGACCTGCTGGGCTCCGGCGATCCTACCGCCTCAGCCTTCCAAGTAGTTGGAACTACAGGGGTGCGCTACCATGCCCGGCTAATTTTTGATTTATTGTAGAGATGAGGTCTCGCCAAGTTGCCCAGGTGGGTCTTGAACCCATGGGCTCAGGCAATTCACTCACCTTGGCCTCCCAAAGCGTGGGATTACAGACTGAGCCACCGAGCCCGGCTGATTTTTCTTATTCAACATAATGTTCCTGAGATTTAGCCATGCAGTTGGGGCTAGTAGTAGTTCATTTATTTTTATTGCCCAGTAGTATACTATTGAATGAATATACCACAATTTGTTGAAAACTGTCCTGTTGATGGACATCTGTTTGCAGCTATGAATCTTCTTGCACAAGTCTTTGTGGAAGTATGTTTTTGCTCCTCTTGAGTAAATGACTTGCTGGGTCATAGGGTAGATGTATGGTTAATTTTGTTTTTAAAAAATTAGCCAGGTGTGGTAGCATGTCCCTTAGTCTGAGCTACTTGGGAAGCTGAGGTGGGAGGATCACTTCAGCCCAGGAGGTTAAGGCTGTGTTGAACCACGATCATACAAATGTCCTCTAGTCTGGGTGACAGAGTGAGATCCCAACTCAACAACAATGACGATGACCACAACAACAAAAACAAAAACAAAACTGCCGTACAGTTTTTCAGATTTGTGGTACCATTGAATGCCTCAATAGCAAAGAATGAGAGTTCCAGTTGTTCCATACCCTTGCCAACAATTGCTAGTCCTTTAGATTTTAACCATTCAAGTAGAAGAGCAATGGAATGGTATCTCACTGTGGCGTTAATGATGTCGGGCCTCTTCTAGTGTGCTTACTGGCCGTTAGAGATTATTTCCCTTTGTGAAGTATCCAGTCTTTAGCTCAATTATTTTAAAATGTACTCATTCGTCTTATTATTGATTCATAGGTGTTCTTTATGTATTCTGTAAATAATCCTTTATCAGAGACATGAATTGTAAAGGTTTCCTCCTAGTCTGTGGTTGGCCTTTTCATTATCTTAATGGTATCCACAACAACAACAACAAAAGCTTTACTGAGGCATTAATTCATATGACACAAAATTCACCTGTTTTCATTGTACAATTCAATGCTTTTGAACAAACATCTCCACAATCCAGATTTAGAACATTTACATCATCCCGAAAAGATATCTCTGTGTTGGTTTGCAGTCACTCCCTCTTCTACTCATTCTATTATTTGAACTACCTTAAGCATAGGAGACCTTCTAAATTGATAAACTCTCTTAAAAATGTAAGGCCATTTACAAATAAAGTACAAAATGTTATAAAATCTCAAATAATTGCTGATATCAGTGGCTTATGAAAATAATTTTTTGTTTGGTTTATTCACCATTACCATATAACTTTTAAATCTTTTATATCAATATAAAAATCACTGGAAAGAGTTAAGACATTTTACTATTTAATCAGGATAAATGTGGCATATTTCATAGTTGGCTGTGAATTAACAGAAAGAGTTGAGGAAAATCAAGTTTTCCTATCCACTGAAAAGATCCCAAAATATGTATAAAGTTGGCCCTCTGTATCTGCATCTATGAATTCAATCAGTCACGCATTGAAAATACTTAAAAAATAATATAGGAAAATACAGTATAACAACTATTTACATTGCATTTACATTGTATAATTATAAAGAATCTAGAGATGATTTAAAGTATATGGAAGGATGTGCGTTGGTTATATGCAAATACTATGCTATTTTCTGTAAGGGGTTTAGCACTAGTGTCTGTGGGAGGTCCTGAACACCTGAAATCCCCCGAGGACACCAAGGGAGGACTGTATATCATATGCATGAATCTATAAGTCTAAAGTATATACATTTACAATGTAAATGGCATAAAATCAGAACAAACATGGCCTCAAAATATTTTCTGCCTTTAGCTAAAGAGAATTATCTATTCTTAGTATTGGTTATGGGAGAAAATTATGCATGACCATATTTCTTTCCATAGTCTTCCTTGCTGAACTTCTCATAATTCTTAAACTCACTTGATATCTTGCCTTTTCACTTTCACAATGATGTCTTTTGATGAAAAGTGGTTCTTAATTTTAACGAGTCCAATTTATTCTTTCTTAATATTTTTTTCCCTAAGGCAAGCAGTGGGAGTGGAGAAGGAACAAGGAAGTCTGTAATTGGTTGTGATCAATTAGTTGTAAACACTACTGCACTCAGACCAGCCTATTTTTCTTTAGCATTTTTGTATTCTGGATAAGAAATCTTTGCCTACCCAAGACCATGATGATATTTTCCTATGATTTCTTCTATGAGCTATATTGTTCTACATTTTACATTTATGTACATGCATATAGAATTAATTTTGATGTATGGTGTAAGGTAGAGGGTTAAGGTTAATTTTTTTCCCATATGAATATCCACTGACCCCAACACCACCTTCTCTCCTCTATACTCCAGTGGCACCTTTGCTGTAAATTAGCTGATTGCATGTGTGGGTCGATTTTTTTGTCTTTCTCTATTAGCATATTCTTGAGTCTCACTAGCACAATGTCTTAATTACTCTTGTAATCTCATCTTCATAGTATGAGAAGTTTACTTAAAAATTACTTCAGAGCTGGGTGTGGCAGTGCATGCCTGTAGTTCTACTTGGGAGGCTGAGGCAGGAGGATCCCTTGAGCCCAGGAGCCCAGGAGTTTGAATCCAGCAAGGACAACATAGTGAGACTGTCTCTTAGGCATGATAGTTCAAGCTTGTAATCTCAGCACTTTGGGAGACTGAGTTGAGAGGACTGCCTGAGTCCACAGGTTTGAGACCAGTCTGGGTAACTTGGCGAGACCTCATCTCTACAATAAATCAAAAAATTAGCCAGGCATGGTGGCGCGTTCCTGTAGTTCCAGCTATTTCAAAGGCAGAGGCAGAAGGATCGCCTGAGCCCAGCAGGTAGAGTCTGCAGTGGCTGTGAGTATGCCACTGAACTCCAGCCTGGGCAACAGAGTGAGACTCCAACTAAAAAAAAACCAAACAATAATAACAACAACAAAAACAAACCAAACAAGTACTGGTAGGCCTATATTATTTAACTACCAAGAAAATGAAAAATTTTTAAAGAACTTATTGTTGGACTATCCTGACTACCTACTTACTATACCATGCCTACCTACATTTACTATGCCCCTATTCTAATCTATTAAACACAAAGTAGCTGTGTAAAAGAACAGATCTAAGACTATTACCACTTTCAATAGCTTCCTATTATCGCTGCAGAGAGGGCAAGACCAGGGGCAGGGAGAATAGTTATGAGGTTACTGCAATAATATGGGCCAGTGCTGATGGCATCATGAACTAGAAGGGAAGAAGCAGAGGGAGTGAGAAGTAGCTAGATTTTCAATAAATATTGAAGGTAAAGTCAAAAATGATTCATTGTTCCATTTTAAATTAATAAGTGACAGTGGTTATCACAGCTCCCTGACTGCAAATCATTGGACATTTATCCCTGACTTAAAATTGCCACACAAGGCCTAGGAATGAAGAATGACAACTAGACATCATAAACTTCCAGAAATAGTCTCATGTGCACAAGGCATATTTGCAGCTGTTAAAAGCTCCATTATAGCCGGGCTCAGTGGCTCAGCCTGTAATCCCGTGCCTTGGGAGGCTGAGGTGAGTGGATTGCCTGAGCCCGTGGGTTCGAGACCCGCCTGGGCAACTTGGTGAGACCTCATCTCTACAATAAATCAAAAAATTAGCCGGGCATGGTAGCGCACACCTGTAATTCCAGCTACTTGGAAGGCTGAGGCGGAAGGATC